>JAJAGP010002532.1:73877-109935 GCA_025084515.1 Ancistrus triradiatus
TTGGAGTCTGACTGTTTGAGGCTGTGGACAGGTGTCTTTTATACAGATAACGAGGTCAAACAGGTGCCATTAATACAGGTAACGAGTGGAGGACAGAAGAGCTTCTTAAAGAAGAAGTTACAGGTCTGTGAGAGCCAGAAATCTTGCTTGTTTGTGGGTGACCAAATACTTATTTTCCACCATGATTTACAGTTAAATTTTTCGAAAATCTTACAATGTGATTTCTTGGATTTTTTTTTTCTCATTTTGTCTCTCATAGTTAAAGTGTACCTATGATGAAAATTACAAGTAGGAGAACTTGGACAATCAGTCGCTGACTAAATACTTTTTGCCCCACTGTATGTTTATCTATGTTTATATTCCATCATGTGTGTTTATATGTTGGTTCTATAGTGTGCGTGATCGTCAATGTGCGCTTGTAACTGAAGTGAACGTGACTAGCGCTGGCCGATATGACTTCAAATCAGTATCAAAATTTCTGCCCTCATAGTTCACTGACAAGGTTTGTACTGTAAATAAAACCAACTATTAAAACTCGGATATTTTTCTAATGAAAAAATGCATATCGTTGTGATTTTAAAATAACTGAAGGAAACACAGACAAACTATTTATGGTTTATTGAATATATCAACTAATTGAAATCATCTTCGTGATGTAGTAGGATATGGCATTACTTATTTCTTTCTCCTAAAACCTTTTCATATTGTTAAGCATTTAAGAGGAAGTAAATAAGTATTAACCAAAGTCAAAACAAATTTCAACTAATCCACATAGGCAAGATTGCGTTGGTTAATGGTTCTAAATGTTTGTTTCAATTCGTTTTTTGATTAATTGCCCTGCTCTATATGTGACTATGATAACTATGATAACTATGACTATGATGTGACAACAGCCTATTTCACAGAATGTAATGTGGTCATTAAATGACACACACCTGTATATGGTTGTCTTTTAAGAAACGATATTTATTAAGCTGACATTAACTTAACTGTACAATAAGAGTTTTTCTAGTAATTAAGGACTTGTGCATGAAACGATTCCACTTATGTCTTGAAATTGAGTTTCTCTCAATTTTAGGCCACTCTTTCATATAACTTGGTGCTCAGTTTGGGGGAAATGTTTTACTTGCTGCTCCCAGTAATCTACAGTTTGTGATTGGACTGAGGTCCAGAGATTTGCTTTTCTCCACAACAAATGAGATCTCATTTTGGCCACTCTGCGATCGTCGTTCTTCAAGCACTTTTACACCGCAGTGTTTCTGTTGATAATACTCTTCACATGTTCAATGCAGAGCTCAGATTCCAGTTAACTAACCACATAGTTTTATGCTTCATTTGCCCAGGTGCGAAGTCTATTGATATTGAACAATAAGGGTTTGCTATTGCTGTAAACATCTGACTGACTCTTCATTCGGGGAGCTTATAATATATTAGGACAGACACAATCAGGTGGAACTGATTGGAAAGCATCAGCACAAAAGACAAAGCATTTCTATTACTGTGGGGACTTTAGTGTCATAATATTGCCATAGCTAACTAGTGCTACACAAATCTTTACTCTTTTGGTTTTTCAAAAGAAAGATGCACTTTTTCACACACACACAAATTGTAGTTCTGTAAAGTAGTCTCATGTAAATTAAATTAGTACACGGCATTTGATGTCCACATTATGTTCTGACGTAATGTCTTTCAGACGTTGACCGAAATGGACGATGACCAGACATTACCATAGTCACACAGTCTTTTACTGCTACTGTAATGTAAATATAAAGGATTTTTTTCACAAAAATACTGCATGCAAATGTTACATAAATGCATCAGAGATACTGCTGAAAATGCCATTGTGTCTAAACTGTGTCTAAAAAGCCAAAACTGTTATACACATGCTAAACTTTTAATTTATGGAAATTCACAATATCTATAGAAAACACAGTAATGTTCTGTTATGACACTGTCTTCATAGTTTTGTTTGATGGAAGCCAAAAATGCATTGATAGGAATTACAAACAGCAGAAAACAGCGGAAGATCAGCCAGATGAAACATAGACTCAGTGAGTGAATGTGGAGCAGTTTATATAGTTATAGGTTAGACAGAATAAACAGGTAGTGGGGGGACAAACAAATGACTACTATTTACAATAGGACAGGCAAATGCACTTACAAATGCCATTTACAACTTATTACAAAAATAGCAGCAGAAAGTCACAAAAACACTTACATAAAAAAGCCTTTAAACACATCAACCGAGTTAGAATATTCTCTAGTCCAAAAGTGAGCTAATGAGCAAGCAAGCACAACTTTCAAATGAATGACGGACTTCTGCTCTTTAACTCCCGCTTCTGCTCGTGGGTCTTGCATTAGGCTTGTGTGAAATTTAATACAGTGGTACCTCAGTTTTCATTGTTAGTTTTCATCGATCCAGAACTGAAATCTGCAAATTTTCTCCATAAGGAATAATGTAAATTGAATGAATCAGTTCCAGACCCCCTGAAAGTCAACACTGTAGTTAACTGAGGGTTAACGGATCCAAGTGCAGGGAGGTCTCAACAGGGCGAATATATATACTTGTTTGTGTGTGTGTGTGTGTGTGTAAATATATATATTTTTATAGCCTTAGGTCGCTGCATCTACTAGGTCGACGTGGCCTGCCCTAATAACTGTATAAGGCATTATATGAATTAATGGAGTTGTATTGTACAGGTGCTCCCTGATTTACGATGGGGATATGTTCCGACAAATCCATCATAAATGAAATGTATTTTGAACCGACGAGATTAGCATAGGCTATGCTGTATTATAGCAGAGACAACCTTATAAACAGCCTAGCTTAAAACATCAATCTTAATCAACATTAATCTACACTTGGCCAAGGTCATTAACAAAAAGCTTATTTTGAAATAAAGTGTTGAAAAATCTCCTGTAATTTAGTTAATAATGGATTGAAAGTGAAAATTCAAAGCAAAACACTTACTCTATTGGAGAACTCAGGGTTTTGGCATAGGTGCTAATGCAACTGCAGCCTGTATTCCAGAAGTCCTCTCGCTTTTTTCAAGAAAACAAAGAACACAGCGGACACTATGGGAAGCTGAATCACTGTGTACTGAACTGTGAATCAAGATTCAGCTGAAATGAGTCGACTTATACAACTTTAAGCAAGTGTGCCAAGTACCGAGCAAACGACGAGAACCGAGATACATTTTTCTAGTCAAAGAACAAAACTCGAGAATGTTTGGTTCTTTGAATGGGTCAAGAATGGGACGAGTTCCGAGGTGGTCGAGGACCAAAGTGCCACTGTACTTCCTTGTCTCTCGCTCACATACACACACTTACCTTGTTAAGTGGCCCTTCACTTGTTGGTCGTTGGTGACTGTGGCTCTCTGTGTTACTTTTCTGTTGTTCTACCTTTCAACTATTTAGTGGACGTTTTAATTCAGTACCATGTCCCATTCAGTGTGAAAACCTCATGTTGAAGTTGCTTAATGCAGACATTATCAGTCTACAGTTTCTATGGTAACACTGCAACTACCAGGCTGCTGTTATCATTCAAACACATAAGCAGAAATGTTCCAGTGTAGTGTGTGAGATTTCCTAATGTATCCAGCACTGAGAGGGTTATAAAGGAAAAAACCACCAATACATTTACATTTATTAACAACTCTCTCTCTCTCGCGCTCTCTCTCTCTCTCTCTCTCTCTCTCTCTCTCTCTCTCACACACACACACAAACACACATAAATCATAGGCTGAGTGTTTACTCTCAGTTTTAGGTGCAGAGCTAATTCGGAACAGTTGCTGAGCAACAGCAGACTCTTTTCTTCATACCCCTGTATCATGCTTATCTCACTTGTGCAAGCACACTACCACAGACACACAGCATATTTACATTCATCTCTGATCTGTGTGTGTCTGTGACTCCTTATGACTGTGTGTTTTGTCAGAGGGCAGTGAAGCAGCTCTCCACCACTCCACAGGAAATGTTACCATGGCAACATGTCACTGCTACAGAACAGCACAACTAATGTCAGGCAAGAGAAAGAGGTGAAAGTGCTTAAACTGTGTGTTTTTTGGGGTGTGGTGTGTTTTTACCTTATTATTAGAAGCCCTAAAGCGGTACTGTAAACTGATGAAAAGCAAGATCTGTAGACTGAACAACAGATGTGTTTCTACTCAGGTTTCTGAATCTGCTAAAAAGCAAAGCAATGCATGCTGTCCTACACCCACTTATCCTGGCCAGGGTTGCGGGAAAAGTGTGGACACTATCTCAGTACACCCTGAACAAGACGCCAGTCTATCACATTGCCCCATAAACACACTACCCCACCTTCATTTTGAATGTCCCAACAGAATTCAACCCTCAGGGATTTATGTTTCCAGCAGCTTGTTCTCACCACCACGTTACTGGAGCTGCTTACAAACAAACACATTCTGGAATAATATTTCAGGAGAGCTATAAATGTCCTGGATGAGCTCCTGTTTTGCAAGCACATCAGTCTGTAGCAGTTACAACAGCACAGTGCGCATGGTAGAGGTGCACTTTTAAGCTTTTTCACATTTGCTGGCCAGGGTAGTGCTGGGCTCCAGTGTCCTGAAAAACACAGGGCATTAGTGTAAGTGACTCAGTAGGGGTCACTGTTGTGTTGGCAGCTGATAATCCATCAAGCACATGTATTTAACACATGTATTTGCTGCCTACCAAAGTGTAAAATAAATGAACATAAAGAAAGCACTACAAAATGCAAAATCCAACAATACTGAGTAAATTCAATGATACAACTGCAAATTCTGAAAAAAATAGCAAAAAAAGGAATTTAAAAACACAACAAACAATCCAGAAGCACATCCGCAAATCAGAAAACACAGTGGCTGTTTACTGGAATAAATAATACTAAAAGACATAATACTGTACTCTCTTGAATTTCATCTACATATTGTTATATTTTACGTATTATATTTCTTTAAATATGTCACATTTTATTTTTTCTGTTTAGCTTCTGTGTTGTTAAACATAAATTATAAACTTTTATATTACTACAAACGTATTAATCAGATAACTTTCTTTAATTCTTAAAAATAACATCTAGACTGCCCAAAAAGGTTGGGTCCCTTTTTCAGTCTTGGTCCTCTCAAGGTTTCTTCATTATAACATTTGAGTTTTCCCTTGCCACTTTCGCCCTGGGCTTGCTCAATTGGGGCTGTGGGCCTAGAGATCTTTAAAGCTGCACTGAGACAATGCTCCATTGTAAAAACATACATTTGACTTGACAATAATGTAAAATGATAAGTAAAGTTGTGAACCTTTTAGAATTTTCTATATTTCTGTATAAATGGTCTAAAACATCATCAGATTTTCACACAAGTCCTAAAAGTAGATAAAGAGAACCCAGTTAAACAAATAAGATTTTAAGACCTCAGAAAAAGAGTTGTTGATGACCATCAGGCTAAAGAGTTTTGACTCCACCAATCCACAGTCAGACAGATTGTGTACAAATGGAGGAAATTTAAGACCATTGATACCCTCCCCAGGAGGGGTCAGCCAACAAAGATCACTCCAAGAGCAAGCCGTGTAATAGTTGGCGAGGGCACAAAGGACCCCAGGTAACTTCTAAGCAACTGAAGTCCTCTCTCACATTGGCTAATGTTGATGTCCACCATCAGAAGAACACTGAACAACAATGGTGTGCATGGCAGGGTTGGACGGAGAAAGCCACTGCAACATTGCTGCTCATCTGCAGTTTGCTAAAGATCATGTGGACAAGCCAGAAGGCTATTGGAAGAATTCTTTGTGGATGGATGAGACCAAAATAGAACTTTTTGGTTTTAAAAGAAAATCGTTATGTTAGGAGAAAGACAAACTTTCAAGCACCACTGTAATGACACTCACCTGCTTATATGATTTGTCAAATTTCATAAGTTTGCAAACCATAAAAATATGTCTAAAAGTTATCCAGTTCGTGCTCAATGATATGTTTTTGGATTTGTGGTTTTGTTTTCTGAATTTGGTGTTTTTGTTTTGGTTGTTGTTTTGTTTTGGGTTTTTTAATGATTTGTTCATTTGTTTCGTAAATTATTACATATTCATACTTTTTCATGTGTTTTAAAATGTCCTCATGGACAAAGCAAGTGGCTCAGAGGGTAAAACTGTTCCTCCTGTAACACTGCCTCATAGTGAGAAGGTCCTGGGTTCAATCCCAGGTGGAGTGGTCTGGGTCCTCCCTGTGTCTGTGTGGGTTTACTCCAAGTGGTCCTCCAACAGTCCAAAGACATGCGTTTTAGGCTAACTGGTGTCTCTATGGTGCCCCAGAGTATGATTGTGTACCATTGTTGGTATAATAACCCTAGATAATTATTTTAGATTAGATTAGATTCAGTCTCTTTATTAGAATACGACCAGAAAATACAGGAAATTTGTATGTACTATCAAAAACCTGAATTTAAAAAAAGAAAGAAAAAACAGTATCTACAGTGCAAAATATTGAGTGTGACCTCCCCTTACACTTGAGCAGTAGCAGCACCTGGCAGCTTCATCAGGATGCCAAGTTGACCCTTCTACAGTCCAAAGAAGATTGATTAGGAATGGTCTTTTGGAAGGGTAGCAGCCAGTAAATCTCTTTTTCAGAAAGGAAACAGGGCAAAAAGGCTAAGATATGCTTAAGCTCACAAAGATTGGAATGTAGATCAGTGGAAAAGAGTATTATGGAGTGACTGATCTAAGTTTGAATTTTTGGTTCCAATCATCGACAATATGTTATATATGGACATTATACCATTGCTAACACAATGAATCTAATGGTGGCCTAAGACGTTTGCACAGTACTGTATATTATTTATCTTAATTAATCTGCAAAATGGGACAGGTTTACTGTCATATTCTGAGAATGACCCTATCACGAACCTTTCACCATCCCATTCCTGTATAAGAACTGCCCCTCACCCGCCTTCTCTGGCGTCTGTCTGGACTTTAAAATGATTTAAGAGGGCTGCAGGCAGCACAACTGGTGCCTGTAGGAGGGATTTCTTAAACTCATCAACTCAGCCTGACAGTGCTGAGTCCATGCTTATGTCACTTCCTTTTCTTTCAGAGCATGCACAGCTGCTGTTCTTTTAGAAAACTGAGGTATGAAGCAGTGACTGGAGCCTACAAATGCAGGATTCGTTGTATATCTTTATTTTTGTACAGAAAATGCTCTGCTTTGCTTTCCTTCAGTGGAAACAATATGACCCAGAAAGGTACGCAACAAGTTTTGTAACAAAGCATTATTTAAATTCACAAGTATCCCATCATCATGCAATCTGTGAAGCACTTATCTGAGATGGACAAAATGTTGTTCCACTGTAGCAGACAGCAATGTCGTTGATATAAACAAAACAGCATTTTCCTTTCAGATCAGTACTGTACTCAAAAAGGAAACCGTGTAAATTCATACAGATTCCCTCCTGCTACAAAAGCAATCTTACTTTATGTTGTCTGGGTCCATGTTGACGTGCCAGTATCCACCCTTAAGTCAAGTGTGCTGAAAACTGTAGATCTATGTGTTTCCTGAATGTTGGGCATTGGACAGTCATATAGATGGTTTTTGTTATTCTGGGCTCTGTAAGTCCTTCCTTGTTTTTTTCACTATCAAAACGACTTGAACCACCCATGGTGATACTAAAGGCCTGATTATCTGAGTGCTCAAAATGGTTTCAGTTTGGCCTTCCATTACCTTTTGCTTCTCCACAGCCACATGACAGACCTTTTTCCTAGCCAGGATCTCGTCTGTTGTTATGATCCTATACTTATTGATGTCCATGTGAGCTAACTCATTTATGTAGACGCAGTGGCAAACAAAATCACAAGAACACAGCTTTTTCCTCCACTCTGATCTGGATATGCTAGATATCTCCTAACCTTAATTCTGCATGCCCCATCTTCTCTGTGATGCAGCTTTTCTATCCCATTACTCTTCACTAGGCTCCTCTGTGCTGTCCGCATCAGAATTAACACCCCTGATGCTCAAGTAGAAAGCCACAACCAGACCAGTGTCTTCATACTAAAGCCACTAATCAAAACCCCACTTCATACCCTTCGAGCACAAGCTTGGCTCACGCTGGACCAACCAACCCAAGATTAATGTTTGACATGAAGGTACGCTACTCTTGCTCCATACTGGGCACCCACTGGGAGACGTTGTGGGACTTCTTTCTCATTGCTTCAAATTGACCTGACTCCAGTTTCCACCCTAGGGCCTTATTTAAGTCTCTTTCCACCAATCTTCCATCTCAAACCAACCCATCTACTGTTTTTACAGCTCCCAGTAGTAGAGGTATATGGTGTGCATTACAGTTACTTAGAACTGCCTGCACAATCTCCTTCTCTGTGATGCAGCTTCTCCATCCCATTTATAGTACTCTGTACTGAAAAAAAAGTTCTTATGGATTCCTGGGCCCCTTCTTTTCACTCTGTGATTCTCTTTTCAACTTCAGCTTTGAAATCGTCTGAGAGAAATGAGTGGATGAAAGCACTGGTAAATTGCATCCAATAATGGATATACTGCAGTACTCTGCAAGTCAGCAGTCATTAACTGTGCCTGCCAACCTGGAAGTGAAGTTTGCCAGCTCATCATTCGGAGCTAAACCAAAGCAAAACAGAGCTGCTTTACATTCCTGAAGATGGGTCACCTTGCCAAGATATTGTCATCTCCCAGGTAAACTCCTCCATCACACCCTCTGAGAAGGCAAGAAATCTTAGAATATTCTTTGATAACCAGCTGAGATTTTTACTGTGGAAATTTCACCTCCATCTCATAGTTTTAAACAGGAATCTAGTATCATACTTGCATACAATACAGACTCACTCAGGGAGTTTTTCCTTGCCACTGTCGCCTTAGGCTTGCTCAATTTGGGATTGGACGTAGTTATTAGGAGATAATCTAAACTTGTAAAGTTGCTTTGTGACAATGCTCCATTGTAAAAAGTGCTATATAAACAGATCTGACTTGACTTGACTCAAACCAATACTCAAAAACCACAAATACCAAGAAGCAAGTCAAAGCTGTAAAATTAGAACACCAACAGTGTAACGGCGGGCGGCGGATGGGAAGCAGGAGACAAACGCAGGCCACTGGCAGGTAAGGTGGTTTTATTTACAGGAAATGATAGCGACAGATAGGTGAGACGAGGTAGGGACATCGTGAATCCACACGGAGTGAGAACAGAGTGAGGGTTAAATAGTGAGGGAAATGACGAGGGAAATGAAGAACAGGTGCGCGTGATCAACAGGTGCAGCAAGCCAGGTGGCCGGTGGGCGTGACAGAGCCCCCCCCCCACGGAGTCCGGGTCGAAGCTAGGACTCCAATGAGCAGTCCCCGTGCGTGGTTCCAAGTCCGGGGGTTTTCTCGCCGGGCGAATCCCCGGAAGAGGCTGGCAGCAGTCGAGCGGCTGGCGAGCAGAAACACCGGCCGGAAGCTGGCGAGCGGGGGAGCCAAGCGGAAGCTGGCGAGCAGAGTCGCGGAGGGAAGACTGGCGAGCGCGGGTGCCGGCTGGACGCTGGCGAGCGAGGGTGCAGGCCGGACGCTAGCAAGCGAGGGTGCCGGCTGGACGCTGGCGAGCGGAGTCGCGGAGGGTAGGCTGGCGAGCGGGGTCGCCGACTGGAGGCTGGCAATCGGAGTTGCGGAGGGTAGGCTGGCGAGTGGGGTCGCCGATGGGAGGCTGGCGATCGGAGTCGCGGAGGGTAGGCTTGCGAGCGGGTCGCCGACGGGAGTCTGGCGATCGTAGTCGCGGATGGTAGGCTGGCGGCTGGGTCGCCGACGGGAGGCTGTCGATCGAGTCGCGGAGAGGTAGGCTGGTGAACGGGGTTGCCGACAGGAGGCTGAACGGAGGCGGTGAGGGTCCGTTGCGACTGGATGCGGCAGCACCTGTGGAGAGACCGCTGGACGAGCCCGTTGAGCGAAAGGACCAGCCGACTTGGTCCTCAAGCGACGGATTTTACGTCCTGAACCACCCTCCCAAGCCGGGCACGTAAGTCGGCGAGCCCCGTCCAACAGCAGGAGCAGGGTCACGACCCGAGCCAGTTAGCCGCTGTCCTCCATGTCGGTGCTTCAACTGCAGCGAGTCGGGCGGCCGTGGCGTTCCAACAGAAACACTGCGAAATGATCACTAGCGGAACAAGATTTTTCTTCTGCCCATACTGACTGCCCAAACTGACGGGGTAGTCATTCTCTCATCAACCACACTCTATACTCTACACGTCAGACTACAGTAAGCTTGGCTTGACGGGACCCCCTTTTAGATTAAAGGAAACACAAGCATCAAGACTCTTCTCTGTACTGGTTCCCACACTAGCACCCAGATGGTGGAATGAATTTTCCACTGGGCGTCCAAATGGAGTGTCTTCTTCACTCAGCATTAAATTGAAGCTGCAACTGCACTTAAATATTTAATAAATGTTTTAAAACAATGACTATTTTGATTGTTTGTGAATTACCTACCTCAAATCCTAACAAGATTTTAGTTGGACGGTGCTCTTGGTGTATTCCTTATTTGTACTAGCATGAGGTAAAGTCTACTAAGGGTAAGGGTGTCAGCTGAATGCTATAAATGTAAAGATGCTGTGACCTCCTGGATACACCACTGGATCTTCTTCGACCCCTGCTCAGCCATTCTGTGGAAACTCAACTTTAATGGGTTCTTTGTAATGAGATGTCCAGTGACAGGCATAGGTGGGGGCACAGATTGATTCACAGACTGCTTCTCCAACTTTGTAGAGCAGCTTCTCCTCCACAGCCTTAATTTTACCTCTATCTCACTCAGATAAGTGTTGAATTGCACTTGGAATTGTTCAAGATCATTGACAGCCTGTGTCATTTCTGTTTCAAATTGATGATTTTTCGGTTAAATGCATTTCCATGGATTGCCACTTTTATTTCCGCATTACACAGAGCAGAATTTTCATTTGTCTTCCTTTTTTCAAGTAGGTCAGAGGTGGAGGCCAGTCTTCTCTTTGTAAACTGCATCCAGTTAAAGCAGCTCTTTCACCACACTGTCCTCATCAGGGTCCAGATATAGCTGACTGAGTGTTTCAATAATGTCCTGAAGTGGTTCTCTTCTTGTCACCAATGGGCCAGCAGTCTGGATTAAGGATGAACATACCCATTGCTTCAGACTCTCTTTCGCTCTTTTATATGCCATATTTTAGTTACAGGAAACAACAACCATTCAGGTACCAATTATACAGCAGCCAGGCCCTTCTAAACCTTCTGAGAAAGGGTAACATGTGTATGTAACATATTATGTAAATATTTATTTCATGAATAAATTAAAATCAAAAACATCATCCAATTCAAACGGCTACACTGCACTTTCTTGTTTGCTATAGGACGCATATCTGACTGACAGTGTGTGTAGCAGAAAGGGGTACCTACTATTAGAAGCTTTTGTAGTGACATACACTACTGTGCAAAAGTCGTAGGCCAGCATTAGATTTGCTGTTTTAGTAATGGTATAATGACCATATATAAGAAATGGACCCAAAAAAATCAAACTTGAATTTGTCAATCCTCTTTTCCAATACTCCACTCCACTCTTGTGAGCTTTAGTATATTTTAGCCTTTTCATCCTGTTCCCCTTACAAAAAAAGTGTTTTCTTGGATGCTACACTTCCAAAAAGACCATTCCTGATCAAGCTTCTTTCTCTGTAGATGGGTCAACTTGGCATCCTGAAGAAGCTGCCAGATGCTGCTGTTGCTCAAGTGTAAGGGGAGGTCACACTACAGACTTGCCACTTTTGCCCACAGAAGCTTTTTCTGATTTCGGTATTTTGCATTGATTTTCAGTTTTTAATATTGCATACAAATTTCCTGTATTTTCTGGAAATATTTAAAAAAAGAGATTGAGAAATAATTATATATGTATTATACCATTGCTAAAACAATGGTATATCTAATCTAATGGTGGCATAAGACACAAGCTCCTTCTCCAAATAAAAGTTCCTAATCTGAAGCAATTATTATCTAAATATTTTTCTGAAACTATACGCACACAAGTAAAATAGGCCAGCGTTCCAGCAGAAGAAATGTCAGTGTTTCTGAAAACCAAAGCAGCTCCGGTAGTGGAAA
Source organism: Ancistrus triradiatus (assembly GCA_025084515.1). Taxonomy (NCBI): domain Eukaryota; kingdom Metazoa; phylum Chordata; class Actinopteri; order Siluriformes; family Loricariidae; genus Ancistrus; species Ancistrus triradiatus. The sequence continues at coordinate 85,969 of JAJAGP010002532.1, forward strand.
CACACTTCATGTGTGACTACACACAGGCATAGATGCAAACATAGACTCTACTCTCGCTCAGTTTTCTGGGCACATGTCGTGCCCTTTCACACCTCCTACCACAATAACATGATGCTGTGAAACAGGATACTTTAGCTGATGCTGAGACAATAAGAATGGGTTTGGGGTGTGTGTGTGGATTTTGGCCTGAGGATTTACAGACATAAGCTTAATGGATTTCCTTTAACCTCCAGCTATGCAGGAAATTCACACACACATGCACGCACGCGCATGCGCACACACACAACACTGCCAGGTGGAAAATTAACATGTGGCCTGAGATTACTATCTAATGGAGCTTTTTACTGGAACACTGAGAATCCCAAATGTCATATATTATAATAAGCATACACAGTGTATGCTTGTCATGAGTTGCCATGTTTGCTACTGGAGTTTGTGCATGATTAGCTCATTCTTGGAACAATGCAACATATTGATTAATGTTAAACAAACCTAGATGTCCCCTGAGTGCATCTGTTGTTGGTTGATGATTTGCAATAAAAATGAATTAACTCTCCCACTAATGCCTACTCACACCCAGGGTTTAGAAAGGAACAAAGAGTTCCATGAGGTCACAGTGGTTTAGTCGATTCTAACAGTATTTGTCTGTAATGTACTAAAATTTTTCAATTCAGTTAAGCAACAGAACACTCAAGGTCATGTGTTAGCACATCAAGGCTGTGATTTGGTCGCAGGTACGAGCCAAAGGCAAGTGCCATAGATAACCACAGCCATGATGATATTCACGATAACACATGACCTTGAGTGTTCTATTGCTTTTATATAACTAAAAAAGAAAGAAAATCAATCAAAGAAGTCCTGCATTTCATACTGAATAAACATTAATACTGACAATACCTTCTGCCTAAAAAAGAGGCCCACAACGAGTTGCTGCAATGCAGCAGTAACAATTCCCTACTCTGCCTCAACGCAGTATGCTAAAAAGGTTTTTAGAACATTTCCAAGTAACACTGGTTTGAAATACAAAGAGCAAATAAGCAAATATTATAGAAAACACTAAAAATAAGATTCCTTAACAATTAAAAGATATAATTAAATTATTTATTAGGGTTATTGCGCTATTTGTATATGTTATGTCTGTCTCCATAAAGTTTGTCGGCAGCGCATCTGCAAAATATCAGCATGGTGAGAACTTTTCTGATACAACAACTCAAACAGATTGTAAGGTCGGAACTAACATCAATACCAAAATTCATTACGCCACATTCATGGTAGCTAGCAGTTAAAGATCCTAAATCTGTGACTTGTTTTCTATTTATTAAACAGAGCCATGTACAAAACATGGATAAAAAGTCATTTCTGATTCCTTCTTCTATTTGTACATCTATTTTTACTGTGATAGGCTAGTGTTTAAGATACTGGACTATGGGCCAGAAGGTCCAGGGTTCAAACCCCACTGCCAAGCTGCCACTGTGGAGTTCTTGAGCAAGTAGATTGCATCTGTTGTATTCACTTGTGTTTTGTGCATTCAAGTACACCAAAGCTGACCAAATCTTCTTTACTCGACAACATAACGCACTACAACCACTCAAGTTTGATACACACTGCTTTAAAATCAAGGGAAATGTACCATACCCCATTGTTTTTGTTTGTTTGTGTGTGTTTTTTTCTTTTAAATTCCCTTAAAGCAAACTTAAAATCAGGTTAATTCTCTGTTATTATTATCTGTGCTATTTATAATATTCTTATTTTATTTATCATACTTTCTATTTTATTAAACTCCATTCATTTTATGCTTATTTCCCCTGTGCTATTTATCTTCTTATAGTACCTATTATTCTTACAAATGTCATATTTATGGGCAACTCAATAGTATTCTTACATTGTCATTTTATTCTAGACGCTCGACAAGGGTTTGGTCCCTTTCAATCTTGGTCCTTGGTTTTATTTTTTTTTCTCATTACATTTAGCAAGTTTTTCCTTGCAACTGTTGCCCTAGGCTTATTTGTGGCTGACGTCTTAGATTTTTTAAAAGCAGATTTGAGATAATGCTCTGTTGCAAATAAATTTGACTAGTGATCAGTCCCATGTCAGTACCATGGCACCATCAACTAATTTAATGATAATAGTTTTGCTGTGGGAGGCAAGTCATTCAGGGTGAACAGGATACCGTATTTTTCGGACCATAAGGCGCACTTAAAATCTTTTAATTTTCTCAAAAATCGACAGTGCACTTTGAAATGCGGTGCACCTAATGTATGAATTAATTCTGGTTGTGCTTTCTGACCTACAATCGATTGTAGATGGTACACGGTGCTCATAAATCTGTCAAAATGTTTTAGCACGGTCTTGGTAGGTTAGGAAGCTCACGGCCACCATAGTGCGCAGCATAGCGGAGTAATACGGTATGTGCTTCACCATTACGGTGTGTGCATTCATTCATTTATTTTCGAAGCGGATTTCAAACTCAACGCTATCAGTACAACGCAGTACAACATGGACATAGAGCAGCTGCGAGAGAATTCAGCAGGAAGCAAGAAGACACCCTGCGCCAGGTAAAGAAGACCAAACTGAGTTTCCGACCGAACTTAAGAGTTTTGTTTCATTTAATGCACCTTATAACCCGGTGCGCTTTATGTATAAAAATAGATCCGTTAGCAGTCGATCATTGATATCGCGCCTTATAACCCGGTGCACTTTATAGCCCGGAAAATACGGTATACAACATAGGACTCAAAATGCAGCCCTGAGAGGTCCCTGTTTTTATAATCCATGTGTTGGAGGTGCAGTTCGCAATCCTGACAGATTGAGGTTTGATGACCAAGAAATCCAGCACCCAGTTGCATAGGACGGGCATCAGTCCAAGGGTATAGAGCTTTTCAGTTAGTTTGGATGGAATGATGGTATTGAATGTCAAACTGTAATCAATGGACAGAATCCCCACATAGCTGTCTTTGCTCTCTAGTTGCTCTGTGTATGGTAATGCAGACACTGCAAAATTATGGAGATTGTGTTCTGTGGTGGAAACTTTACTGTATGTTTGAATAAACTGACATTTGGTTACGACCATTCCTGCTTTTGACTGCTCAATCTGTGCACGCCAATTAGTGTGCCATAACACGGGTGCTCACATTGTGTGTGTGAAACGTGATGCTTCCACAAAGCTTTTCTACAACCCCAAATCAGAAAAATTGTGACAATAATGAAAATGCAAATAAAAACATACTGCAGTGTTCCTTACATTTACTTTGACATGTATTTCATTGGGGACAGATGAAACTATCATTTGTTAATAAACATCCACTCCTGCATTTCAGGACTACAACACATTCCAAAAAAGTTATACTGGAGACAGGTCAGGACTGCAGGCAGGCCAGTCCAGTACCCGTAACCTCTTCTTCCACAGCCAGGCCTACATGTGTGCAGCATGTGGTTTTGCATGGTATTGTTGAAAAATGCATGGACCTTAAAAAGTCCCTTCCAGTCTTTCTTTGAGGAACATTCTTTTTAAACATTTTAATAATTTTCAGACACATTGGTTGACAAACTAGCGATTCACTACCCATTTTTGCTCATCAAAATCTCAGTTTCGTGGATCCTGCTTTTGTACCAAATCATGATTACAATCACCTGCTGACATCACCTGTTTGAAGTCACATACATTTTTAGTTTAGTGTAGTTTTACCTCATTACTATCCCTAAATTGATCCCGTCCCAACTTTTCTTGGAATTTGTTGTCCTGAAATGCAGGAGTAGATGTTTCTTAACAAATGAAATGAAGTTGAGCAGACAAAACATGAAATATCTTGTGTTCATACTGTCTTCTATGAAAAAAGGCAAAGTAAAAAAGTTTTTTTAGACTTGCAGGTGGTGAAGAGATAATATATAAGATAAATAAATTTGTTATTATTTTTTGTGTCAATAAAACTATTTTAGCCTTTTCAGCATACCAGACTACTCAACCTTCAAACCGGCCAACATGTCGGAAATTAATCCGGTAATGATATCATACTCCAGTGTAGTGTACCTCACACTGTGTACACTTACTGGCCACCTACATAGTAACCTACTTTATAAGTACAGTTTGGTAATGTTCAGTTAGAAACTACAGCCCATCATCATGCATGCAAATGACACTCTAGCCCTCCATCAGTGGTCACTTGCTGACCACAAGGACACTGTCAAGTGGATATTTCTAGTTTGTGGGAGCTTTTCATCCTTGCAGTGACACTGAGATGTTTAAAATATAACTTCCCTTATATGTTTTTACACCTATACTAGCTGAAGCATGACTCGGCCATGGAGATGAGGTAAGTTAAAGTCTTTTGTGAACAATAAAACAAGTACATGTAATGAACTGTTAACATCAAATACGTGAAGTCTTCTTATTATAATGCATAGAATAAATGACTAAGTTTGTCTCATCATCCCGTATTCTTCTAAAAAGCCTTTGGACTTGACTTTGTAACATAACAGTGAGGATAGGCACTGATGTTGGACAGTAAGCCCTGGATCACAATTGGCATTCCGGTGCATTACAAGGGTATCTGACAAAGTTAAGGTCAGGGTGTGCAAGTCAAGTTCTCCAATGTCAGCAAACCATTTCTTTATGGACTTTTTAGGTGAACATATCAGAAAGTTGGTGAACAGACTTTTGAAGGTGTATGAAGGTGTAATATTAAGTGTCACTGAGGTGTTCAGTACACCCCAACTAATACCACTGCTTATCTATGGAGACTGAATTCTTGAATGCTTTATATTATGAACCTGTTAGCAGTGATTGTAGCTAAAATGACATTCATTCATCCATTCATTGTCTTAACTTCTTATCCTAGTCAGGGTCGCGGGAGACCTGGTGAACACAAACCGCAAGGCAGGTGTAACCCTAGACAGGGCGCCAATACACTCACGTAGGACACATACACTCACAAACTCATAGGCACACTCACACTCTAAGGGGCACTTTGGAAACACCAAATAACCTAACACACACATCTTTGGAATGGGAGGAAACCGGAGTTCCCGGAGAAAACCCACGCGAACATGGGGAGAACATGCAAACAAACCGTCGAACCGAAGATCTCGGAGAGACAGTGCTAACCACTGCACCACTGTGCCGCCCGCTGAAATAACATGTATCACTAATATGAAGTCAACGTAAAGGTATTCCTATAGTGCAAAGCAGCTTTCCAGCTATCTGGGCCCACATATTAATAAATTAAATTATACATTTATATTAGATTAAATACACAGAAGAAAAATAGAAAAAAATCTAATTGAAAACGAAGAAAATCAAATAAATAAAATCTAAGCTAAATAGAAAAAATAAAAGAGAGAACATAAAGAACATCTGATAAAATATAGACTATAATAAAGAGAATACAATATTTGTAATGAGAGGACAGGGCACAGAGGGAACAGGCACAACCTTCTTAACACAGGCACAATGTTCCTAACACAACCTGACACTAAACTGCTAACACCAACACTAGCCCCAGAACAACAGCCAACAGGCTAATGGCTAACACTAACACAAAAAGACAAAGATGTGCTAATACAGCTATACTGTGAGAGTAAAAACAACTCAACATAACTACTAACAAAAACTGAATAGTGTATAACAATAACAAATTGAATAATAATAACAAACAGAATGGAAACACCATAATTTAAAACTAAATGCTACAATACACAAACAAGCTAAAGACAACTGAAGTGCTGGCACAAACAAACACTATGCTAATACAAACAAGCAAAGCTATACAGTGGTGCTTGAAAATTTGTGAACCCTTTAGAATGTTATATTTTTCTGCATAAAATATGACCTAAAACATCATCTGATTTTCACACATCCTAAAAAGTAGATAAAGAGAACCCAGTTAAACAAATGAGACAAAAATATTATACTTTCTCAATAAATTATATATTTATTGAGGAAAATTATCCAATATTACATATTAGTGAGGGGCAAAAGTATGTGAACCTCTAGGATTAGCAGTTAATTTGAAGGTGAAATTATAGTCAGGTGTTTTCATTCAATGGGATGATAATCAGGTGTGAGTGGGCACCTTGTTTTATTTAAAGAACAGGGATCTATCAAAAATTGCTCTTCACAACACGTTTGTGGAAGTGTATCATGGCATGAACAAAGGAGATTTCTGAGGACCTCAGAAAAGGAGTTGTTGATGCTCATCAGGCTGGAAAAGGTTACAAAACCATCTCTAAAGAGTTTGAACTCCACCAATCTACAAACAGACAAATTGTGTACAAATGCAGGAAATTCAAGACCATTGTTACACTCCCCAAGAGTGGGTCGAACAAAAAGACAGGTTTAAAAAGGACCCCAGGTTACTTCTAAGCAGCAACTGAAGGCCTTTCTCACATTGGCTAATGTTAATGTTCATGAGTCCACCATCAGAAGAAACACTGAAACAACAATGGTCTGCTGCATGGCAGGGTTTTGCAAGGAGAAAGCCACTGCTCTCCAAAAAGAACTGCTGCTCATCTGCAGTTTGCTAAAGATCACGTGGACAAGCCAGAAGGGTATTGGAAGAATGTTTTGTGGACAGATGAGACCAAAATAGAACTATTTGGTTTAAAAGAAAAGCGTTATATTTGGAGAAAGGAAAACACTGAATTCCAGCATAAGAACCTTAGAACCCATCTGTGAAACATTGTGGTGATAGTATCATGGTTTGGGCCTGTATTGCTGCATCTGGGCCAGGACGGCTTGCCATCATTGATGGAACAATGAATTCTGAATTATATCAGAGAACATCTGTCCATGAACTGAATTTCAAAAGAAGGTGGGTCATGCAGCAAGACAACTACTCTAAGCACACAAGTCATTCTACCAAAGAATGGTTAAAGAAGAATAAAGTTAATGTTTTGGAATGGCCAAGTCAAAGTCCTGACCTTAATCCAATTGAAACATTGTTGAAGGACCTGAAGTGAGCAGTTAATGTGAGAAAACCCACCAACATCCCAGAGCTGAAGCTGTTCTGTACGGAGGAATGGGCTAAAATTCCTCCAAGCCGGTGTGCAGGACTGATCAACAGTTACAGGAAACGTTTAGTTGCAGTTATTGCTGCATATGTAATATTGGATGATTTTCCTCAATACATGACCAAGTATAAATATTTTGTCTCAGTGTTTAAGTGGGTTCTCTTGATCTTCTTTTAGGACTTGTGTGAAAATCTGATGACGTTTTAGGTCATATTTATGCATAAATATAGAACATTCTAAAGGGTTCACAAACTTTCAAGCACCACTGTAGCTGGAAAGAGTCAAGGAGGGTGTGAAAAGATCAGACAAAGAAGTGCACAGACATGAGGACTTATATATGCTAGGCACAGCAGACTGTAACTGAACAGCTTTCTATGGAAGCTGAAAAGAGTGAGATAAGAGCCATAAAGGATGATGTCACTCTCCAGCACACACCCTCCTAACAAGATTATAAAGAATATAACAAAGCAGAGAATATAAACCTACAGAATATAAGACAATAGTATATATAATATATAAAACAATAAATTATAAAATGAGAATATGAGAGAGTTCCAGAGCAGTAAACAGTCACTGAGGATTCTTTTGTTTTAGTGGCATGGCATCCTCAGTCAACAGGAGGAGGAGAAGAGAAGTCAGGGCACACCTGATGTGGTCTGAGTATAGGCACAAGGAAAGGATGGTAAGGGAGTAGTGTCTACCTACTAATGCTGAGCTGGGCGACAAATCAAAGAAAAAGCCTAAATAAGTGAGTGGTATGTTGATGGCATGATTCAGCTCCATTCACCTCCTGAGAGGGAACTGTTACTACAAACCAAAACAAATCCAAGAAAAAATGTTGCTAAGTTGACCATTCGACAGTTCGAAGCTTGGTCAGGAATGGTTTTTTGGAAAGGTAGCAGCCAAGTAACTACCTTTTCAGTAGGGGAACAGGGTGTAAAGGCTATGATATGCTAAACCTCACAAAGAATAGAATGAAGATCAGTGGAAACGTTTATTATGGAGTGACAATGCCAAGTTTGAAATTTTTGGGTCCAACTGTCGACAGTAAGTTACATATGGTTATTTTACCATTGCTAAAACAACAAATCTTATGGTGTCATTTGCAGAGTACTGTATATTCTTTACATATGCTCTCTCTTTCATTTTAGCTTCTGTTTATTTAAACTTTTACCATATACTTAGCAAGTAGGTAATTAATTTATTTCTTACATAGACATCCCATGAGTCTCGGTATTCTCAAAGTTTCTTCCCTGTAAACATTTAGGGAGTTTTTCCTTGCCACCGTCACCACTGAATTGCTCACTTATTGTATTTGTAAATGTAGATGTTTGTAAAGCTGCTTTGAGACAATGCTCTGTTGCCAAAGGTGCTACAGCAATAAAGCTGAGTTGAGTTGAGATGCAGTTCCAAAGACAACAGGAGAACGGATCCAACTAAAAAGCCCAATGACCTTCAATGTGGCATATGCACTCTTACCAACCTGTCAGTCTGCCCTGCTAGGCTTTAAGTGCTTTAACTGTATCTAGGGACAAAAGCAGTTCAGTCTCTAAGCTCTGACCACTCATGCTCACAGAGCGGAAATGCCAGGTTCTGATGAAGAATTTTGTCAGTCATCTTTGATTGTCACTGCGATTGGATTATTTATAGATTGGCGCTTTGACTTATTGAGGAATCCAAACTGTAGTGATATATGATCTATCACAATTTATTTGCCGAATTGGAAATTAATCATGAAAACTACAGTTGAAGGTTCACTGCAGTGGAATCAAACATTCCATAAACAGCACTTGAATCATGCATTTGTTGGTGTTAATGGCATTATGTAGCTCTCTAATGAATTATATAAATATCCATTACAAGCAGAGTGCACTGACCACATATGAACTCAGATAATGTTTACTGAATGCTCAGGACTATTTAGTCTGGTTTCTTTTGTTCTCAGACATTACAATTATTTCTGTTGAGTTCTGCGTCAGTGTGCTAACACTCTTACATTATACATTTAGTCATTTAGCAGACTTATCCAGAGTGACTAACATTTACTACAATCTTAATGCAAACTCCACACAGCTGGAGTCCGAAGTCACGATCTATCATGGGATCTTTGGAGACAGCCATTGTGGGTTAAGGGCCTTGCTCAAGGATCCAACAGTGGCAGCTTGGCGGAGGGGGGATTTGAACCCTGGTCTAGTACATTAACCATTAGGTCACCACAGTCCCTGAGGGAGTAGTACTGTATTCCAATAATAATCGCAAATTTATTCCTTCAGGAAGTGACTCCGGAAATATATCAGCTACTTTGCTGAGAATCGTTATGGCATGGCTCATTAAAATAAAATAAAAAATTGTGTGCTTTAAGGCCTTTTCCCATCAAGCCTTTTTCCCACCAAAAAAAAAACACATGTCAAGTTTTGAAAACGAGCACACGAAAATTAATGCCATCCTTCACACCGAGTCCGAGACTGACAGACTGCGACACTGCTTACATTTTTAATCGGAACTTGTTCTAATTTCTGCGTTGTTTGGATGTGTTAAAATCAAGCTGACCAATCAGAGCTCGGATGTCAGGCAGAACATACTGGTAGTAGCAGAGCACAAGAGTTTATAGGACAAGCAACACACTAACTTTACAACACTGATTTTAAAGAAAATATCTGGTGGAATATAGCTAAAAGGCCAAAGAATGATGGTGATTAACCTCACAGTGCATTCTAATCTGTTCATTCCCACAAAAAACACAAACTATAGCTTCCTGTACTAATCTTTGCTTGTGTCTTTGTTTATTTAAGCTTGCAATGTGAAAAACACATGGCGAGATCTCCATGACATATTAAGAGAAGGTAAATTAAAGAAAGCAGAAGTGAACAGGGAGTTTTTTGGGATTGTTTTGACAAAAAACACATCGGACTTGGTGTGCAGTTCCCACTACGTTTCTTGAGTAAAAATCATACTCGGTGTGAAAAGGTCTTTACTCTGTATATGCAAAGTTCATATTCTAACAAGCATTTTTTTCTGAATCAGCATGCCAAGAGTGAGCAACAAAATCTGCTTCACCTCACAGTCATGTTCCAGAATCACAAGAAAGCCCTCTCAGAATAGTGCATCTGTATCAGCAAAACGACAAAACAACCCTTCCAAACTAATAACCATGTTTAAAATTGTCATTTTTGGGTGTCCACAAACCTGTGGCTATGCAGTGTATACAAAGTCAGTTCCAGGATCATCAGTACCACTGGCAAAGATGGATTATGGGTCAAAGAAAAATGATTTAAATATTTAATATGTGGTTCTTTACCTTAATCTCTCATTTTGATTTTGATATGCTTTTTTAACATCACAGCAACATCAATGACTATGCATGACAGGAGCAAGGTTACATCGATACTAGTGGGACTGTGGTGGCCTAGCAGTTAAGGTACTGGACTCTGGACCAGAAGGTCCAGGGTTCAAATCCCACATCTGCCAAGCTGCCACTGTTGGGTCCTTGAGCAAGGCCCTTAACCCACATATTAACCCACAATTGCTTGGATTGTAAGACTGTATCAATTGTAAGTCGCTCTGGATAAGGGCGTCTGCTAAATGCTGTAAATGTATATGTAAATGTAGTCATACACATCCATACTGGGTAAAATTAGAGCAACCAATTCATCTAATGAATGTCTTTGAAATGTGGAAGGAAACCAGAGTACCCAGAGTAAACCCACACGTACACAGGGAGGACATGCAAACTCCACACAGCTGGAGTCCGAAGTCACGATCTATCATGGGATCTTTGGAGACAGACATGTGTGTTAGGTTAATTAGTGTTTCTAAAGTGCCCTTAGTGTGTGAGTGCCCTATGCTGGATTAGCACCCTGTCTAACATTGTTCCCACCTTGCTCCCTGTGCCGCCGGCTAGGCACCCTGCCACCCTGACCAGGATAAGAAATATCAATTGACTGAATTAAATCACAAATTGCAAAATACAAGAACAGATCCTAGAGCCAAAACAACCTAGTCATGCTTATGGCTGAATGAAATCCTTACAGTCATGTTCCAAAATCTAGTAGAAAGCCTTCACTGAAAATAGACTTTAGAATGTGGGTGCTGGGTGTAGGCAAACGTTTGGGCAAAGAGTAAATAAACACACAATGCATATCTGTTTTGATCATTCCAGTAACACATCTTGTCACACACACACACACACACACACATACACACACGACCAACCCTGGCTATGACTGCTTAAAAGCCTCAGTACAGTGTGGGAAACCACACATGATACCAACACACACACACACAAAACCAGCCAACCCTGGCAATGACTGGTTAAAATCCTCAGTACAGTGTGGGAGACCACACATGATACCAACACACACACACACACACACACACACACACACACACACACACTGTTTAAAAGCCTTAGTGCAATCCTCCAAACCACACATATACACATAGAGCAGCAAAAGCTAGCACTGTTCTAACAGTCTGAACCACATTCCACATCTGAAAGCTGAAGTGTAATTACACAAGATAGGACAAGTAACACAACACATCACCCTCTAAATAAGAACGTGCATTAACGTGAGAGATATGGGTAAAAGTATGCTTGTGTGAAAGGGGTTAAACTGTAAATCTGCACTCTGATCCTGATTAATGAAACTCTCTAAGCTAACCAACACCAATGTGTTTCTAAACCCTTAAATCACTGGTATTTTGTATGTCTGGTCACCTATTTAATTTTGTTTTAAGCTGCCTGATCTGTAAAAATAACATTAACGCCTGCGAATGGAGGACTGCAGGCATGTGCACATACAGTATGTACAATGTGGACCTGCTCAGATATTGATTTCAGAACCACGGACAGCTCTCACAGTGTCCCTTTTCAAATGAGAGCCACTGTTTCAACTGAATTTGTTTTCTACTGTACACTAACCAGAAACTTTATTAGGTATACCTCCTTGTTTCTACCCTCATTTGATCAGGTTTATTAGTTCCACTTATCACATAGATGGACTTGACAGTTACAGACTGTAGTCCACCTGTTTCTCTACATTTTTAATAGTTTCACTAATGTTCTCTAATGGTCAGGACCCCAAAGGACCACTACAAAAACCACTGAGCAAAAAATCCTGAATTAATGTTTGTTCACCACCTCATCAGCCATCCTTAGATATCATTTATAAGTGAAACTTTAATGGGACTGTGACGGTGAAGCAGTTAAGGTACTGGATTGTGGACCAGGGTTGGGTTCTCTAATTTTCAGGACCCTCACAGGACCACCACAGATCAGGTACTATTAGGGTGGTAGATCATTCTCGGCAGAGAGTGTAGCTCATCTGTTGTTGCACAGTTTGTATTAGTCATCCTCTAATCCATCATCAGTGCTCACAGGAAGCTGAATACAGGATGCTGGTGGTTGGACATGTTTTGTTGGTAGACTATTTTCAGTCCAGCAGTAAAACTGAGGTGGTGTAAAACTCCAGCAGCACTGCTGTGTCTGATCCACTCATACCAGCACAACACACACTAACACAACCCAACCACTTCAGTGTCACTGCAGTGCTGAGAATGATCCACCACCCAAATAGTACCTGATCTGTGGTGGTCCTGTGAGGGTCCTGAAAATTAGAGAACACAACCCTGGTCCACAATCCAGTACCTTAACTGCTTCACCATCACAGTCCCATTAAAGTTTCACTTATAAATGATATCTAAGGACGGCTGATGAGGTGGTGAACAAACATTAATTCAGGATTTTTTGCTCAGGTATTGATTTATATCTGTCTCACCTTAGCAGTAGCACCTTGACAAAACTGGTCAACTTGTGAAGGCAGCTTCAGAATAAGGTAATTTAAACTTATACCTATAATCCTACTCAGCAAGTGCCGTCCAACTTCCATTATAAGTGCATTTAGAGAGAACGGAGCTCCTCTTTGTTTCTCAAGGCATAGACATAAGCGGGCTGACCTCACTCTCTGAGATGACTGCTCAGACCTGCCTGCTCAGGTCCTAATATCAGTACTATGGACAGCTATCAAGCTTCAGAAACTGATTTTTTACACGTCGTAACCATGTGTTTCCTGCTAAGGGTCATGATGGCTCCAGCCATCCCCAGAGAACACAGCTCACATACGCAAGCTTCCCCGGACGGGATGTCAGGGTAAGGCATGGTATGGTTGGGTGGGGATCGCTCTTGCTGACTGCCCCTCTCCTGTCTTAGACACAGTCTCTCCTCTTGCCTCACCAGTTTAGGATGTAATGGTGTAATCAAGAACCATTCAAAACCAGATCTGACCAGTTCTGAGCTCACCAGTACAAAAGTGAAACAGGTTCTCAAAAACAGGTCACATGTATTAAAAATCTGAAAGATGCACTCACACAGATCTCTTTATCAAGCTTCAGGACGAAACTATGTATAAGATTCAGAGGTTCAGGGCGTGTGTGTGTGTGTGTGTGTGGTAATGTTTATATATCATTGTGCAGACCAAATGTCCCCACAAGAATAGAAAGATCTCTTTTTTTATTTGTGGGTACATTGTGTATCCCCACAGGATAACAGTTTTTTTTTACACAATCTGCAACTTTCTTTTTAGGTTTTTTAGGTTACTGAGTTTAAGTTGGGGTTATATGTGGGTGCACCATTGATTAGCTACAGTCATCATTATATCAGTGGAAAGTCCCCACCAAGATAGTGAGACAAACATGTGTGTGTGTGTGTGTGTGTGTGTGTGTGCGTGCGTGTGTACGAGAGAGAGAAGACAATTAAGGGCGCTTACACGAACGCGTGGTAGAGGAGCGCCCATCCTCGCGGTCTCTCGAGCGCATCGTAGATCAGGGTCTGGATGCGACGCTTGCGGATATTGTTCCTTTTCACGGGGCGCGTGTAGCCGATGGGCGTTTTGGCCAGAAGGCCGAAGTTCTGAGAGCCCCGTTTGAAATCCACCTGCCGGGTCGTCGTGGCGAGCAGCAGTGCGCCATCCCGTTCTTGGCCGGTACATGCCTCCAGCTCAGCGGCCAGCGCGTCTTTCCGCGGCTCGCGCGAATCCGGGGCGCCGTTTGCGCCATTCCTGGACCTGAGCCCACCCATGTTCAGTGCTGTCGAGACTCGGCCGAGCGCCTCTGCAAGTGCGTGATGAGGCGCATGCCATGATCCGAGAGCCCCTTTATTGTCGGGGGGTCATTCGTGGTTCTTGATGAAGGAAGGGACGCGAAAATAAAGCGCACAAACACACACGCGCGCGCGCGCGATACGACCACTATGCGTGGAAAGAGAGAATCTCAGGTTCTTCACATTCGCGAGACTGACATCTAACAAAGAAAAACGGGAACTCCCTCTCAGCGCCGAGCAACAATTAGCTTTAGACTAACGCCACGCTATTCTAACAGTGCCACACAAGTCAGAACTTACACACACGCAGAGGGCTAACACAGTACCGGGCGTAAAACGCGACCGCTCCTGTTGACGCATGTCTCCTTACTCGCACCCCGTTACGCGCCACTACTGCTGAAACAGACGCGAGGAGAGGGGCGTGAGACACGCTGCGTCACGTGACACACCACTGACGTGGCACCTGGGAACATTCCTACTAGAGCACTGCTAAAACACTTAACGGAGAGGTTTCCTCGAGGGCTCTTCGAACGGATCAGCATTAGGTATAACCAGGGGCGTTTCTAGACTAGTTGTCCTACTGGGGCACACACATAATTTAGACGGGCACAGCTGTACCTCTATACTTACCAATCAGTCTTAGGGGCTTAGCTGTGCAAAGAAAACAAGACTGTTAAACACTAAATAGATTAAGTGATATAACACAAGTGGGCGTTACTGAGAAATGATGCCTTGGATGGGAAATGAAGAACAAATTAACACTAATGTATTTGTATTAATTGCATTAACTAAACATATAGCTATGAATTATCATCACCTTATCAGCAGTGTGGCTGACTTTCTTTTAAATATTTGCAGATGTCCATTACTCCATGAGAAAATAATTGGAAATATACTGCCTGTAATGAATTTGAGTGGCGTGTCCTGTAGTTCTGCTCAGCAATCCAGAATAAAATCGACTTTTTACTCGTGTAATTTTAGTGGGGCACAGCTACATTTTATGCCCCAGTAAAGTGGGCCTGATGACGCCCCCTCCATAGAAACGTTCATTAAGACCTTAACCCTAAATCTTTTTTTTAAATATGGAATGTTTCTTTGTCCCCATAATGACTTAAAGTGGTGTAGTCTACTCAAAACAAGTGTCTATACTGCATCTTCCAAGACCTGTAGTCCAATTACATGTTTCATACAGTATTTAGTCATTTAGCAGAAGCAACTTACAACTGATATACTCTTTCTATCCAAGCAATGGCCTTGCTCCACGACCCAACATTAGCAGAGGTGGGATTTGAACCCTGGACTTTCTAGTCAATAGTCCACTGCCTTAATCGCTATCCCACCACAGTGCAAACATACACATCGGTATGAACATACATGTTCTACAGACATTCTCTCTTAGAGACAGGTCAGACCTTCAGGCGAGACAGTCTAGTACCCGTACCCCCCCGTACCAGCAGGGCAGCATGGTGGATATGGTTGGGCATTGCTGCCTCAAGCCTGGCCCGGTTAGTACCTGTTTCTCAGTTAAGTTTCCCCTTTCCTCCTGAGACTCTGGTCTCCCACCTTTCCAGAGACATCGTTAGGCATCTCTAAAGTGTCCCACTGTGAGTGTGTGTGTATGTGTGTGGAGTGAACTATATATGTGAATGTGAAGACCAAATGTCCCCACGAGGGACTGTGATCACCTAGTGGTTAAAATACTGGACTATGGACCAGAAAGTTCAGGGTTCAAATTTTAAGCTGCCACTGTAGGGTCCTTGAGCAAGGCCCTTAACCCACAGTTGCTTGGATTGTAAGACTGTATTAGTTGTAAGTAGCTCTGGATAAGGGTGTCTGCTAAATGATGTAAAGTAATGTAAAGGGTCTAATGTTTTTACCTTGTCTGGACCCCACAAGGAAAATATCTTTGGCAAAAGCCAAAGGTTTGCTTTAGGTTACTGAGATCAATATAAAGTGCTCGCGATGATAGAAAGACAATGTCAATATGTGTGTACCCTGTGATGGACTGGAGCCTTGCTCTGTGTGCTGCCAGTCAGGCTCTGGCCCCCACAATCCTCAATTGGATTAGCGGGTATGGAATATTAGTAAGTGAAGAAGTGATCACCTTACTTGAAGACTAGTTTCCAGGCAAAGGGCCAAAAACCCAATCCATGGCTGGGAATCCACATAGCATTCTAATCACTGCTGGTTAGAATGGACAGCATTGCTCTCTTCTCTGTCAACCAAAGTCACATTTACTGTACAGCATATCATCTTATCCAAACGGTCTTACATTTTATCCAAAGGTCTTATCCAAAAGGTCTTTCTCTGCCAAGCTCTGATATTAATTCACAATGTTTTGATTATTAGGTCCAGAGTTTTACCAATGATCCACCACTGTGTTATTGGGCATGTGCGATTTATTTACACTATATATAAATAGGGCATGTAGTAGCACTCTCTTCCAAGCATGTTCATTAACTCGGTGAGATCATTCAAAATACTGTACATTCAAATAGATGCAGTAGCTGGTCTCACTTGCGATTGTGTGATTTGGACGGCCCCTACAATTTGGAGGAAATTGGGTACAAACTGTGAGTCACATGCACTTGTTCAGTCATGACTCTCAAATATATATATATATATATATTTGAGAGTCATGACTGAACATGTACCAGATGAGTCTAGGGTTCACAAAATCACAACACAATCAACAGTACAATCATAGCATGGAACATCTCTTCGTTCAGTTTCACAGTCTGTTTCTTCATTCTCCAGAGACCACTTACCCATTCTCTCCCTCCCATTGGTAAAATGTTGCTATAGAGTGACATAGCAGGTAATTTAACACTTTCGGCATCGTCATGACACATTATTTTCTTTTCATTTCAAATGTCTTTCTGCACTGAACATCTACACCTGCCCAAGAAATACACACATTGACCAAAAAAAAAAAAACTCACCAAGATGGAGTTGTTGGAGTCAAATTAAACTTTTTGTGGGTGTAATTATGATATATGTAAGTGATAACAATACTACAGTGAAAGGATAACTTTTTATTATTGGGAAAATCTGTACAACTGAAATCTGTTAGGCCGCCTCTAGCCTGGATACGCGATGAGATACGGTTGGGCATTGGAGGCAAACAGGGTTCCGTATGGTATCCTGTGGCACATTTGCCCACAGATGTTGCTGCTGGGCCTGTTGTTCCTGCACACTCATAGGTTGCTGAAGCTGGTGTACCAGCTTGTCTCATAAATGCTCAGTTGGCATCTGGAAACTAGGCAGGCCAAGGTGTGCATCACTACTCCACAGTCACAGGCAGGATTGAAACGCTCAAAACGCGAGACCCCATACTCGAACCCGAATTCAGAACGGCCTAGGTGGCAGGCAATTTGTTGAAAGGACCATTCTGCTTCTCTCAGTCCAATGATGTGCCCCCTCCTAAGGTCTGTCAACTGGGCAAAATGTCTTCGAGTGCATCATAGAGGCATGTCTAGCAGTCAACGATTTCTCACCAAGGGGTACTCTACCCAAAAGTAACCTCTGAGAGCCTTATTATAGGGAAGTGAGGAAAGCACTTTTACAGCCTCTTTTTGCAAGATCCAGTGTCTAATCAGACCAGACCTGTAATCATTTACATATCTGCCTGAGACAGAACTGCATGCCGAGTTTTGCAGTAATCCCACATTTTTATCTGGGTGTGTTATTATTATTTTTCTTTATCAATGAGTGTACTTTTGACTTTTATTTCATTGCAGACAGTATGATTCCAAGATATTTCATTTTCTGGTCCCATACCGCCGCAACTTTCTCTGATTTGGGGTTGTAGTTAGGTTTCCTCTATGACATTTGTTGTGTCTTGTCAGTCTGTGTTTGCTTTACCAAATAATGGCTTTAATATTGGTGTAGTCTAGTCAAAAGAAGCAGGTATACTGTGCTCTCCAAGTCAAATGCCCTCAGTTACATTACATTTTTGACTTTTATTCATTTAGCAGAAGCCCCTATACAGAGTGACTTACAACTGGTACACTCTTACAGTCCAAGCAGTTGTTTGTTAACTGCCTTGATCAAGGACCCAATAAGACTGCTTGGTAGATGTGGGATTTGAACCATGAAACTTCTGGTTCATAGGCCATTATCTTAACCGCCTGTCTGAAGTTACCTATGCTACATATACATTTACATAGTATTAACAGTGTTTAGCAGGGTGGTGTGGTGGAGAAAAGGGTGGCACTGTGGCTTCTCAGCTCCAGAGACCTGAGTTCCAGCATTGCCCATTCGCTCCCTGTGTTCTCTCCATCTGTGCACTCTGGTCTCATCTGGTCTCATCTCATCTTCTGGAGACAGAAGACCAATTTAGATCAATTGGCATCTCTAAAGTGTCCCACTGTGAGTGTGTGTATGTGTTATAAGTCATG
The DNA here is from genome assembly GCA_025084515.1 of Ancistrus triradiatus. Classification (NCBI taxonomy): domain Eukaryota; kingdom Metazoa; phylum Chordata; class Actinopteri; order Siluriformes; family Loricariidae; genus Ancistrus; species Ancistrus triradiatus. The sequence goes on from JAJAGP010002532.1 coordinate 104,470, forward strand.
TATATATGATTGTGAAGACCAAACGTCCCCATAAGGATGGAAATATAGTGGGGCAAAAAAGTATTTAGTCAGTCACTGATTGTGCAAATTCTCCTACTGAAATTTGTGAACCCTTTAGGATTTTCTATATTTCTGCATAAATATGACCTAGAACATCATCAGATTTTATTTAAAGAAAAGGGATCTATTAAAGTCTGCTCTTCACAACACATGTTTGTGGAAGTGTATCATGGCATGAACAAATGAGATTTCTGAGGAGGACCTCAGAAAAAGAGTTGTTGATGCTCATCAGGCTGGAAAAGGTTACAAAACCATCTCTAAAGAGTTTGGACTCCACCAATCCACAGTCAGACAGATTGTGTACAAATGGAGGAAATTCAAGACCATCGTTACCCTCCCCAGGAGTGGTCAACCAACAAAGATCACTCCAAGAGCAAGGCGTGTAATAGTTGGCGAGGTCACAAAGGACCCCAGGGTAACTTCTAAGCAGCTGAAGGCCTCTATCACATTGACTAATATTAATGTTCATGAGTCCACCATCAGAAGAACACTGAACAACAATGATGTGCATGGTAGGGTTGCAAGGACAAAGCCACTGCTCTCCAAAAAGAACATCATCTGCAGTTTGCTAAAGATCACGTGAGCAAGCCAGAAAAGTATTGCAAGAATGTTTTGTGGACGGATGAGACCAAATTGGCTTTTTGGTTTAAAAGAAAAGCATTATGTTTGGAGAAAGCAAAACACTGCATTCCAGCATAAGAACCTTATCCCTTCTGTGAAACATGGTGGTGGTAGTATCATGGATTTGGCCTGTTTTGCTGCATATGGGCCAGGACGGCTTCCCATCATTGATGGATCAATGAATTCTGAATTATATCAGAAAATTCTAAAGAAAAATGTTAGGACATCTGTCCATAAACTGAATCTCAAGAGAAGGTGCGTCATGCAGCAAGACAACGACCCTAAGCACACAAGTCATTCTACCAAAGAATGGTTAAAGAAAAATAAAGTTCATGTTTTGGAATGTCCAAGTCAAAGTCCTGACCTTAATCCAATCGAAATGTTGTGGAAGGACCTGAAGCGAGCAGTTAATGTGAGGAAACCCACCAACATCCCAGAGCTGAAGCTGTTCTGTACGGAGGAATGGGCTAAAATTCCTCCAAGCCAGTGTGCAGGACTGATCAACACTTACAGTTATTGCTGCACGGGGAGGTCACACCAAGCAAAGGTTTACATAATTTTGGCACTCACTAATACATTATATATTATATAATATTATTGTCACGCCAGCGGCGGATTCTACGCCGCGCCACCCGAATACTAGGCCGCAGGGTTTCCGGGTGGCGGCCATCTTTAAAAGGGCACGCTGTACGTGCTGTTCTTCGCGAGGTCTCGTGGTTTCACCCGGCGTTTCCGAGCGTTCTTTCTATGCTACTCTGTTTGGATACTAGTGTTTGATCTTTTTGCTACGGTTCTTGACTACGATATTTGCCTGTTCCCACTGGTTTGTTGTACGACGTTTCTGATCATCTGGCTTTGACTTTTGGACTGTTTTTTGACTACGTGTTTGTATCCTGTTACGAATAAACCTCCACTTGATTCCTTTTACACTGAGTGTCCGGGTCGTTACAATTATTTATATTATATATTATATAATATATTATATATATATATTGGATCATTTTCTTCAATAAATAAATGACCAAGTATAATATTTTTGTCTCATTTGTTTAACTGGGTTCTCTTTATCTACTTTTAGGACTTGTGTGAAAATCTGATGATGTTTTAGGTCATATTTATGGAAAAATATAGAAAATTCTAAAGGGTTCACAAACTTTCAAGCACCACTGTACCAGTACTGCTAGACAATTAAGCAAAGACATCATTTACATTAGCATAAACAAAACGAAAGCCATTAATTAAAAACTTCTTTAGTGTTAATTTGTTCTTCATTTCTCATCCATGGCAGAGTAACGCGTAACGCCCATTTTAGTGTTACATCAATAAATCCATATAGTGTTTAACAGGCTTATTTTATATGCGCAGTATGACTGATTTGGCAAGCAGAGAGGTAGAGCTGTGCCACTCTAAATTCTGTGTGTCCCAGTACAACAAGTAGTCTCGAAAGATTCCTCATTAAAAAAAAAAAACCCAGACAACAGCTACCAATCAATATTGCCTTCACAAATTGATTCAAGCAGCTTCCCTGGTGTGACATGTGTGAATGAGTGAGAGGTCTTTCTGACCTTGCTGTCAATGAATTCAAGCAGGTTAAAGGCAAAACCTGAAGATATCAGCTAGTTTATATGCAAGAGCACGTGTCCCTGTAGCATTGCAGACAATGTTGGATTCTCATATGTATGCCGGAATCTATATACACAGTTCTGAGTCAGAAGCCAGAAGAAGAGCCTGTCATGTTCTGAGCGAGCAGCATTAACAACTGATGGGTAGGCGTCATTTTCAAAAGTTTCATATTACAATCACAGCACATTATATTACTTTGGGAGGAGATCTGGGGAGAGAATTAATGAACCACTTAACAGACAACATATAGTCAGTGAAGCAATGTTTTGAAATAATTTTTCCTTGAAATTGGGATACATCATGATTAATTTAACTTACTGGACCAGCCCTGAGTGAATGAATGAATGAATGAATGAATTAAGATGATTAATGGTAATTTATTTTCAAAAATGTTGGAAGTGTTATTAGTCCTTTAGACTATGTGTCATTTCATTGTTTTGAACATCTACACTCTCTTAGGGCAGCATGGTGGTGCAACTGAATAGTGCGGTCGCCACAAAGCTCAAATTATCTCCGGTTCAATCCCGACCTTGGACTCTGCCTGTGTGGAGATTGCCTGTCCTCCCTGTGTCCATGTGGATTTACTCTGGGTACTCCAGTTTCCTTACACATTCGAAAGACTGCTGTCCTGAATAGCTGTGCATGTCTAAAGACTCAGTGCAGATTTTTGTCAACACTTAAATTTCCAGCTCCACTGTAGTGTCGGATTCCTGCTCTTGGATGACAGGAGTTGACCCTGACATAGCTGTCTGAATCTTCTTCTATCCCTGTTACTGGAAAAAGGTCTGAATGAACATAATTCACATGTACATCATCAACATGTTCAACATTTCAACACAATCCTGCAGCATCTACGTAAATGGAAGATGTGACTGTGTGAAACTATACATTTCCATTATATTTGAATCGTTATTAATTTTAAAAAGTCACCACAACCCCATTTGCAGCGTTTCCACCCTCCTCCACGCCTGTGCGCCTTGAGTGTGTGCGCTTCTACAGGGAATAGCCTTCTACTTTCGGCGACTGACTGGCAGCAGCACACTGTGTGTATGTGTTAGGGAGAGCTTGTTTGTGGGTATGAGAGACAGGGAGTTAGATTCCATTAATATTTGATGACACTTTACACACTGCCGTAGTGTTACATGCCTTTGGTTTCATATCTCACACTTCAAAGTAGACATAAAGGTTTCTAACAAATGCACAATAATTAAACTCTTTTCTGAACACACAGTACATGTTGTACTAGACAAATGATTTAAAAGACAAAAGCACCGACACGTTGACAACATGTGGTGCATTTAGACACGTTACTTAATCTGTGTGTAGGTGTGTTTGCGTGAGTGCAGTCTCTGCAGTGGGGATATCTCACTGCTTTCAAAGTGGGTGTGACTGAGGCAAGCTGAGGTCATTAACACATGCATACACACACACTTTACTGAGAGAGACGACTGGCAGGTCTGTGAAGTACCTTCTGGCCAATTTACAGTGCTATTCATAATTCTTAGGTCACCATTAGATTTAGATATACCATTGTTTTAATGGCCACATATACACACATGGACAAAATTGTTGGTACCCCTCAGTTAATGAAAGAAAAACCCACAATGGTAACAGAAATAACTTTAATTTGACAAAAGTAATAATAAATATAAGTCTATGAAAATGAACAAATGAAAGTCAGACATTGCTTTTCAACCATGCTTCAACAGAATTATTAAAAAAAATAAACTCATGACACTAATATATATATATATATATTAGTTTCATGGTTAATTTTTAATGAGGTTAATTTTTAATGAACAAGCGGGGCACCACCGAATCGTTTGTGGACTGGTAGATTCGGAAAACCAGTTGTAAGGGGAAAAGCAAAATTGATCAGTCTAGGTCTGAATAGTGAATTCAAAGTTATTTTTCTCGACCTTTGCTTGAATGAAACTCTCACACAAAGCGGTAAATTCAAAAGGTTATAACAAGTTTATTAACTACAGACAAGGCAATACCAACAGACTATCTGATGTAATAACATATGTATCACAGTATTAAAATCAGGAAATGATGGCAAACGTACATATATCACAGTATTAAAATCAGAAAACAAGATGATTGTATGTGTAACTTATCAATCGCACAGTAGTTACCCAGAGGCAATGTTATGGACTAGTTTGTTACGACGCAGTGAGTTACTAGTAACACAAATTACGTTGAACATGAATAATATGGTAGAAGCTACTTAGACGTGGCTAAGTCTATATTGAAGCGTGGTTTAAAATCAAACGCAAGGTTCCAGAATCAGGGACCCAGATAAGCCACACCAAGCGGTACTTGCCTGTTTCTTTGCGGATGCTCACGCAAAGGAGATGGAACGGAACAGGGCCTCTGCCTGTCGTCAGAAGTCACACGGGGGGACGGTAGCAGTCCAATCTTCAGATCTGATGCGACTGTTCGGCGGACTTCTGGATGATATCGGCTTTTTGGCTTCTCGGTTCTCGATGACATGCAGCCCGTGGAGCCACAGATGTGTTGCGGACCTCGCCTCAGCTTTCTTCCCGGCTTGGTGGTAGTGGTCTATTAGATCTCGAACTTGCGGGCGTACAACTCAGATTTTATCTGGGCCACAGATAAAGGTGGAGTCGAACGCGTTCTAGCACCATGAGCTTCAAAAAAAAACTTGGAAAAACTAGGATATACGAGCGTGAAGGAGATCTTGGCTGGTTGGTCTTTTAACTATCTTCTAACTACTCAAGACTGCTGGACACAGGAAACTTAACGTAAAATAAACACGAAAACTTGAGAAAAACGAATAACAAAAGGCTGACAAAAAGTTGCAACTTAGAAAGACAAAGAAAAAGACTAGACTTAGAAAGACAAAAAGACTCAAGAACAAAAGACTCAAAAGCTACCACACGGTTAGCCCGCGTTGCTTTTGTATGTTCCGGATGCAAGCGAACAGAGGCGGGGCAAAAGGGGTTTGCCCTAGACTTAGCCAGTGAGAAGCTGATTCGTCACCAAATGCCTACTCTCGTGGATATGTCCGCTACTTTCACTATATGGGCTACAGACGTTATAACTTGGATTAATATATTCCTACATATCTAGGGTGATTAAAAGTATCACATAATAACCCAAAAATCCTCAAAGTTACAAGTTTGGTTGCAGAATTTC
>JAJAGP010002533.1:0-109925 GCA_025084515.1 Ancistrus triradiatus
TCTCTCTCTCTGAGGGAAAGCGAGAATGTTTGAATAAGTTCCTGCCGTTAGATACAGGTCACAGGTTATGGCCAAGAGCCGCCATCCAGCTGCTTGGCATTGTGGGGAATGTAGTTTTAGACAGCTTATGCAAGGGTCAAAGCGACATGTGTTTGGACTTGCCGTGTGTCCGGGTGCTCTGTGTGTGTGTGTGTGTGTGTGTGTGTAGTCAGGTGACTAGGCTCCAGTGTTTCTAGTGTAAATACTGCATTGTTAAAACGTGTACTTATGTTTGTTTGATAACACCTCGAAAGAACAGGTAATGGGTGTGTGTGTGTGTTTGTGTGTGTGTGTGTGTGTGTGTGTGTGTGTGTGTGTGTGTGTGTGTGTGAGAGAGTGAGAGTTGGAGAGAGTGAGTGCGTGTAGGGTTGGCTTTTGTGTATCGGCGCTTATCTGGTCCCAGAAGTCGATAGACTCACATTGCTTAGGTTTGTCGTACGAAAAAATTAGAACGATAGATCGGAGATGCCCAAGGGAGGAGAAGGTGGTTGGGGGAATCATCCTCCGTTACTGATGCCATGCTTAGTTATTTGTTGTTAACACGTCGCCAACAAATCTAGTCCATGTTTTCTCCTCCATCGAGGAGGAGGCACGGAGCTTTATGCTGTTCCAAGGAATGTGTTTCCACTGCTCCGGGGTCCAGCTGTGGTGTGCTTTACACCACTCCAGCTGACGCTGGCCGTTGTGCAGGGTGACGAACTTTGTTGTTATTTTACAAGTAACAGTATGGTGCATCGCAAATGAAAGTGGCGCTCTCAGAAAGTTACTATATGGGCGTCCACATATATTTGGAACATACTTTCAAAGATGTTTGTTTCCCGTTGTATCTGAGATGAATACTTGGTCTCATCACGTGTCCGTATAATTATCGCTGTAATAGAAGGACAAATCTAGTCCCATCGAGAAGGAGGCAGGGAGCTTTATGCTGTTCCAGTGAACGTTTCTGCTGCTCCGGGGTCCAGCTGTGGTGTGCTTTACACCACTCCGGCCAACGCTAGCCATTGTGCAGGGTGATCTTAGGCTTGTATGTCACTCAAACGGCCGGGATGTTGCTATCATGTTCAGCTGGAACTCGAGTGGGTAGTGAGTGAAATTTGACGAGTACAAAGCACCTCTCAAAAAGTTACTATAAGAAGGAATCCCAGCTTCTGGTCGCATGTCAATGAGGATGAGCCACACTCACCAGATTAACAGGGACGTCCACATACATTTGGAACAATGTTAAAATTGGCGTTTGTTTCTGAAAGGAATATAACTGAAGAAAAAGCATTAAAAGCTTTCAAAAGCAACGCACTGCGGGGGTCACTTTGCCACCTCAGTCCTTTCGGTCATGTTACTGGTCATGCGACCTCTCCGGCGTGACGTTAACCCTGAGAGACATCTGGACCACAGTGTGTGTCTGTGTTTGTGTGGGAGACAGTGCTAGAGAGAAACAGGATCTCTCCCCTTTCCCTTCTGCTTTTCTTTCCATCTTTCTCTCTCTCTCACACACACAGAGTGCATACCTGCACTCCCTGTCCACAATGAATGCATTCTTCTTCTGGACTATTGAGGTGTGTGTGAAGTAGGCCTCTCCTCTGGATGGTTCGATTGGTGGCCATTTCGTAGGGGAGGAGCCGCTGCATGTGTGACTGATGGATGCTAGAAGAAATCGTAAAATCGCAGTCATTGGGCGTCTGAGCGTTATGCTAAAACCGTAATGCGTGAGAAGACGGTACGATGGGCCTGATACTTTTGGTTGACCTGAGACAAAAATGCATTGAGAGACAATTATTAGTATTTGGAACAACACGGAACATCAGCCAGATGAACCAGAGACTCGACGGGTGAATGTTAGAGAGAATATACAGGTAGTGGGGCACAAACGAAGCAGTACTGCTTACAATAGGACAGATTTTACGCCGATTTGCAGCTTGGTACGAATACAGTAGGGCAAAAAAGTATTTAGTCAGCCACTGATTGTGCAAGTTCTCCTACTTAGAAAGATGAGAGAGATCAGTAATTTTCAGCATAGGTACAATTCAACTATGAGAGACAAAATGAGAAAAAAAAATCCAGGAAATCACATTGTAGGATTTTTAAAGACTTTAATTGTAATTCATGGTGGAAAATAAGTATTTGGTCACCCACAAAACAAGCAAGATTTCTGGCTCTCACAGACCTGTAACTTCTTCTTTAAGAAGCTCTTCTGTCCTCCACTTGTTACCTGTATTAATGGCACCTGTTTGACCTCGTTATCTGTATAAAAGACACCTGTCCACAGCCTCACACAGTCAGACTCCAAACTCAACCATGGCCAAGACCAAAGAGCTGTCGAAGGACACCAGGAAGAAAATTGTAGACCTGCACCAGGCTGGGAAGATGTGATTTCCTGGATTTTTTTTCTCATTTTGTCTCTCATAGTTGGAGAGTAGCTATGATGAAATTTCCAGACCTCTCTCATCTTTCTAAGTAGGAGAACTTGCGCAATCAGTGGCTGACTAAATACTTTTTTTCCTCACTGTAAGTATTGGAACATCATCCACACAACAACAATCGCTTTCCTTTATTAGAGACTTGACTAGACATAGAGAGCATCACCCTGAAATGCACATGGAAAGTCAGTGAGACTTGACTTGAGAGTAGTTTAGGGACTTGAGGCTTGATGGGAATATCTGGGACTGACTTAGCCTTGTATTTAGAGCCACTAAGTGGAATTGAGGAGGACTGGCCTATAGCGCTGATTTGGAAATCTAAGGTATCAAACAAAACAGAACACGCTGGTCTCTTGGTTGTAACATTTTGAAACAGTGTTTTTTTGCTGTGCTCAACACTCACACAAACACACACACACACACACACACACACACACAATGATAAGCCATAAGGTTAAACCAGTTTATCATGGTTTTCCTGTTTCTGCACTCTTTGTGCATTTGTATTTGATTGGTTTATCATATAGATGCAAATTGTAGTTCTATAATTAGAGACTGTAGTTCATTTGTTCTCTAATGGTCAGGACCCTTACAGGACCAGCACAGATCAGGTACTATTTGGGTGGTGGATCATTCTGATATGGTGGCTCAGACACAGCAGTGCCAGTGGAGTTTAACACCTGTGACATCACTGGGTCCTGTGGGTGGCGTTCTGTGACCACGGAAGGATGCAACAACAACTCCAGCAGCACTGCTGTTGCCGCACTACTCATACCGGTGCACTACACACTAAAACGAAACTACTATATCAGTGCTGAGAATGATCAACAACCAAATAGGACCTGATCTGTGGGGGTCCTGACCCTTAGAGAACAGAGGAAAGGGGACGAACAAAGTATGTCGAGCAACAAATGGACGACAGAGTGCACCTATATGGTAAGTGGAACTGAAAATGGACAATGAAAAAACAAACCCTTACAAAGATCGGATAAGACGTGCTATTGTAAAGAAGTATTTTTCCTTCTTCAAAACGCATGCACTTGCCGAACACAGGAGGGCACTTCAGAATTCAAGTGTTTGAGCCTTAACTTAAATGTACACTCGGCTCAAAAGTCCTGCACAAACCGCGAGACTCGAGACCAAGAAAGAGTGTGCACGTATGAGAGGCCACAAAGGTCTCTGGCAATTACTATAAGACTCACAGACACATATTACGAAACGCACTTCTTTAGTCGTGCTCCTAAAGAGAACTGATAGCGAGCGCGAGAGTGGATAATGGTGAAAGAGCTCGAGAAACTGTGTGAGAGGGCTCTGAGGGTAAAACAGTATATGAGAGAGTGTGAAAGTGTACAGTATTGTGTGAGAGGACAAAAAAAATGAGTCGCCTGGGACTGGAACGTCCCTAATGGCGTGTAATGCCTTCATGAGCAGCGATAAATGCCTTCCCTGGCATTTTACTCGGTGTTCCAGGTAGTCACAAGAGCATTCACATCTGGGGATTTAGCCCAGATCTGTGAGTTCTTCTGAACATCCGTCATGCCAATCAGTCACATTTGTAGCCCTGTGAAGGCCAGAATTGGAATACGTCTTGGAATACAGGGATAAGAATGACTCTTACCTTAACCATAACCCCCAGCAGCTCGATGTGGGCGGTGTGCTTCAAAGGAGCCATTTTGGCATAATTAAAGCATCACAGTCCAATTTTTGGGTCTTTTCGCCCACTGAAATTGCAACTTTGTGAGCAAAAGTGACACTCTGCCCCGTACGTTCGTGGTATGCAGTTTCCTGAGGAGAGTTCTATCAGAAATTGGTTTAAAGGACCTGCGTTAGAATTTCTTCTTACCTAGAAGTGAAGCCATTTTTATTCACAAGCCGTGAAACACGCCGGCAGTCCCTGTCCGTCAGTTTCGTCTTTCGGCCGGAATGTTTACGAGAGTATCCCCGAAGTCTGGGACTTTTGCCGCTGCTGGTAGACCCGTATGATCATGTGCTCCGATAGGGGTGGGCGATATGGTAAGAACATTATATGACGATATCAGATACACGATATTTAGCACAATGCATGTGATTATAGACAAAATCAATCAGTAGAGACACGTTCTTAAAAACTATTCGAAGATTATCCCATACTTAGTAAAGTAATTTTTGTTCAAGATATGCTCTATGTCATCTAATTAAACAGGACTAATTACACTAATAAAACAGGTCAGGGTTCTTTAAGCGCTGTGCTTCGACGCGCCTGAAAATTCAGCTACTTCTTTCACACTACGGCCTTTGGCACGGCCCAATGCAATCGCTCCTTTTTGCCAATCATTAACACCTTTTTGCCATCACTAACACACGTTGAACGAGACGTTCGCTGCACTCTTGCCACCTCTTCTTGATCTGTGATTCCAGGTATTTATAGTCGCATCGTCCTCGTGCAGCGCCATCTGCAGGATTCTGAAGTCACTACCACCTTAAACATGCAAGGTGACTCATTTTTTTGAGAGTTTGATTTGAGTGTGGTTGTGTGTATTAGGGCCTAAATTGAGTCTCATGCTCACTTTTCTGCCTTTGTTTCATTCTCTGTTTCCCTCTCGCACACACACATCAGATGAACTTGACTCAGGAGGTTACGCACTGGCGTTAAACATTTTTCCCCGACTCTCTCAAATCAAGTGACACTAAACAGCACCGTGTGTGTGTGTTTAAATAGCATATTTATGCCAGACGTTCAGAGTGCGAGTTAAACCGGATTTTCCAGTTTCCCTCTTTAAGTGTCTAAATAATGCCGTGTCTGAATCCTCAAGGACTAGACACACACACACATATGCTTCCTATTCTATATCCTACTCTTTGATTCATCTTTGCCTGGTCACATTAGAAGTGAGTAAACGCTTTATTTGCCCTACAGTCGTTCCCTTCACTCGTTCGGTCAGCACAGCTCGTGGTTCTGATGGTAACAATTTCTCCAAAGACTGACGTCACGTAGAGGGATTATTTCGAGGTGTGACACGTCCCTTTAAATAGGCTAGGTAGAATAGGCATAGGTCTATATGATTCTGCCAGTTTGAATTTACCACATGGACTCCTATTGGATGTATCATCGTCATTTGTCATGTCTTGAATTAAGGTGTCGTTTGCACTGATAAGCAGTGCATACAGGATATACAGTATAAAGCCAGTTTAAGTGAGGAGCATTTCTGCAGGAAGAGGCACATTTTGGATTATAATGCGTAGACTAAGGTAATGCTCAAATACCCATTAATATTCCCATTAAAAATTGTTTCACAAAGTGCTGCTCTGATTTGGTGTCGATGTAAAAACTGCTCAACTGCTCATTAAAGGCCTATTCCCACCAAGTGCAACTTTATAGACGCGATTTTTAATGTAGCAGGACCCCGTGCACCAATTGCGTTACATTGGGACTGTGGTAGCCTAGCGGGTAAGGTACTGGGCTATGGACCAGAAGGGCCAGGGTTCAAATCCCACCGCTGCCACTGTTGGGTCCTTTTGCTTTCTTTAATTTCCCTTCTCTTAATGTGTCTTGCCTTAAAATTTTCAAAAACCACAAAGACACGAGCGAACAGTTTGTGTTTGTTTGTGGGCGTGAACAGATCAGAATGCACTTAGAGAAACAAGAAAACGGTTCCATCCAGTCAGTGAGCTTTATCACCATCATTCTCCAGCCTTTAAGCGATATTCCGCCAGATCTTTTCTTTAATATCCATGTTTTTATAGCCAGCCTGTGGCTTGTCTTATAAGCTCTTGTGCTCTGCTGCTAGCAGGATGAGCCGTTCTGCCTGACAACCGGGCTCTGATTGGTCAGCCTGATTTTAACGCATCCGAACAATTACAAAGCAGTCCATCAGTTCCGGACTCGGTGTGGAAGACTGCGTTAGTACATGTGTGTTCTTTTTCAACACTGTTTTTCGTCCGTAAATATCACAAATATCTAATCAGCCAATCAAATGGCAGCAGCTTGATGCATTTATGCGTGTAGACATGGGCAGGACGGGTCTTCGGATCATCAGACTGGGCAGGTGATTTAAGGGACTTTGAACGTGGCATGGTTTTGGTGTTGTAATGGTGTGAGGGATTTTCTTGGCACACTTTCGGCCCCTTAATAGCAACGGAGCATGGCTTAAACACCACAGCTCACCTGAGTATTGCTGCTGACGTGTTAACGTGTTATCACGGCCCAGCGTAGATACCATTCAGTAATGGTGTCTCTGTTTTGTCTTTAGACAGCGTTTTGGCGAGTGTAATGTCAATGAGTGTGATACTGCGCTCAAAGGGAAACGATTCTCAAGGCTTGTTTACACTGGAGCCGAGCTACCCGAGCTTTATGGATCACCCATGTTACTTTAGGGGGCGGGAGTTTTATGGCCTTTCCGATCCCACTGATGATTTCTTGCCACTTTCTTGTGCCACATCAGTAATTTACCTCCCGTCCGCATCGGTTGCCCGGCCTGTGATTATTGGATTCGTCCTGACCGGTCACTCGGGGTCAACACGATCAGCCATTGACCTAGCACAGGAACTCAATATGACCTCCATCATTTCCTGTCAACATGTCCTCTGCTCTCTTCTTGCACTCTCCACCCTCCTCGGCGCACTGGCCGGCGCACACGAAATAGGTTACCGATTAGTCTGAGTGTTGAATGTGTAACCGAGAGCAGCCATCATCATGTGACTTGTCAGTGACTCGGCAGAAGCACAGCCGCGGAGCCGCTCGGCCCAACCTTTCTTAAATATTGCCAAAATAGTCGTGTAGTGACGTCACTGTAGTACAGCGTATATTAGTGCACACTGTATGTTGCTCTATATTTGGAAACTCGACTTTACTTTTGTGATGCTATCCAATTATTGAACCAGGTTACATTTTGTATGTGTGTCATTAATTATATGTTCTTATGTTTGTGACGTCATGACATCAGCTATCTGCGTACAGATCTTTGATAATCTTTGTGTACTTCATGTAGTCTAGTGCCTTTACTTGAAACTCTTTAACTATCAGACTCTCATAAAGCTTTATGGCTTTGTCCATATAATGCATATACAGTAAATACAAACATTAATGATATCTTGTTTTATTGACTTGTAGGCAGCTTGAATTTGTAATCTGGGGCGTTTTGGTAGATCTAACCCAGGAATTGAACGGGATTAAAAAGATGCGCAAAGTCATTAAACTCCTTGTTAAATTCTCAATGCGCTCATTCACCAGTCATTTTTGAGTCTGGTGATCGATGCAAATTGTATAAATTGTGAACACCAGGTTTAAGTAGACGTCTTTTAAATTAGCCAGATATAACTATGCAATGGAAAGTTGAGTCTTTGGCGGAAAAAAATACATAATACATAAATAATGCAGCACTGCTTAGTATTTGGTATGTTCCTCATTTGCAACATCTGTTTGCTTTAATGACTGAAGGCTTAAGAATTATAATAGGAAATAAAATCTGTCTTATATATATCTAATTCATGTCTGAATGACATAAATGGATGCAAAGATAAGAATGACTGTATTGTGCAGAACTGTACTAAATGTTTTGATTTTAATTAACATTATTTAAAATAAAACACTATGTGCAACGTATCTAAACTACTATGTGACTGCGGTTATGTTCGGTCAACGTCCTGTTTCACAAAACGTAACGCGGACATTAAACGCCTGTATTGCAAAGAGCATCGTGATGTTATTTAACGCTTGGTTTTCTCTGCCTTCAAGTGCCCCCATAAATGCGCGATGTGGTTTAGGTCATAGGAACATAATAATAATAATAATAATAATAATAATAATAATAAATGTGTGTGGGTTTTTTTTCCATAGATTCAACTTTTCACTTAGGTTGATATGCTGATTATATGATTTGTAATGAAAAATTGTTGTAGTTAGTTTGAGGCGACTGCAAAATATTCAGCATTTTAACTAGTGGTCTCAGACTTTTGGCCTCCACTGTAGGTGGATTTGATAAGTAAGAGTGCACACGTAGACGTACGTATACACATTATGAAATCTAATTGCTGTATCCACAGTTACATTCATTGATTATTTCAGCTGCTTTAGGAATGATTAATGTGCTTATTAATTTATAATTTTTTAAATATTTTTTTAAGTATCTTAAAGCATCTTATTTGACCATTTTAACATTTGACAAGACCTAATATATAATAAACATGATTTTTTTTTAATTTTTTACATTTGCTATTCAACCAAATTATCACTATTACCACTTTGTATTTTCTCTCCGATTAAAACTAATACTTATACAGGTATTAGCTTCTTAGGTCCCTGCTCTCTTTAGGAATGTCTGCTTGTGTCATAAATACAATAGGAAAAAATTGCGCTGTCATGTCAAAGACAGTTTTTCGTGTGTTAAATATGTTTGTATGAAAGAGAGCTTGGGGTAAGGACGGCCTGAATGGGGCACAGTGTGCAGGCAGCACTACAGTGAGATAAGATTTTACCCAGTAAAATAATAGGGAGTCAATGTGGTGAGCAATGTTGATATTAAATAAATCAGACTTGTATTGTTTCTATTATTATTATCACTGAATTATATGCCTTTTATGAATGATGGAATAAGCTTAAATGGTTCATGTGAAACGGCAGAACGTGCCTGTATGTTTAAACATATACAGTACTGTGCAAAAGTCTTAGGCCACCATTCAATTTGTTGTTTTAGCAACACTGTAATGACCATATATAAGATATTGTCGATATTTGGCCCCGAAACTTTCAAACATGCGTTTGTCACTCCATAATCCTCCTTCCCCCTGATCTTCATTCCAAGCTTTGTGAGCTTTAACATATCTTAGCCTTTTTCACCCTGTTCCCCTTCCGAGAATAGTGGTTTCTTGGCTGCTACCCTTCCAAAAAGCGTTTCTGCCCAAGCTTCTTCAGACTGTCGAAGGGTCAGACGCTGTTATTGCTCAAGTATAAGGGGAGGTCACACTAAATCCTTACCACCGTCGCCCCTAGAAGCTGTTTTTTTTTCTTTTAACGTTTTGTAATACTTTATACAAATGTCCTGCATTTTCTGGTTGTGTTCTAATATAGAGAGTGGGAAATAAGTATATATGGTCATTATCTAAGCTGATGGTGCAAAAAACGTGGTCAGTCCATGTCT
The DNA here is from genome assembly GCA_025084515.1 of Ancistrus triradiatus. Taxonomy (NCBI): domain Eukaryota; kingdom Metazoa; phylum Chordata; class Actinopteri; order Siluriformes; family Loricariidae; genus Ancistrus; species Ancistrus triradiatus. Next base: position 9,569 of record JAJAGP010002533.1, read on the forward strand.
GATGACGTCATTCTCAGTTTTCTGAAGACCATTAGGTGAAATGAAAGTATCGAACTGTTTCACTCTAGGCATTTTCTCAGAAGTGGCGTGACTGTGGCTTTAAGCCTCCGGCGTTCTGGCCGGTTTTGGCCAGTTTGGCATTTCATCCGTGGTTTCTGTCATCTGACTGACTTCAGGTTTCAGAACACAACATTATGGTTAACTGGTAGCCAAATTCGACTGAATTCACCAAGGACTATTCACTATTCGAATACAACAGCCAGGGCCGAAGACCGCAAGACGACAGCGGCAAGGAAAATGGATCCGTCTTGAATGATCATGGTTACAGTCATGTTTTATTCATGTGGTAATTCTTATGATCAGTAGGAAGATGAGCTCAGGCTTGCATGAGCTCCCTGTGTTGGGAAACAGCACTAATATTAGAAGCAGCCAAACCGCGCACACACAGACATTTTTATTATTGTGTTAGCAAAGCAAAGGGTGAGGCTTTACCTTTGGAAATGGTCGAAGAAAGTCAGGTTCTTATTGTTTTAAAAACTTGAAATAAATGTGACTGATTAGACTTCACAAAGCAAGAGCAATAAAGAATATTCGGTAAACTCTCTAACTATTGTTTTTGTAATCAGACTCTTGTAAGGCTTCATGACTTTGTCCGAACCATGTATATAAATATAAAATCTTACTGATGTCTGGTTCCATTCCCTTTTAGGCAGTTTGAATTTGGGATTAAAAAGGTGCGCAAATTCATTTAACGTGTTTGTTCAGCGCTCATTTACACTTTGAGTGTAGGAACTTGTACAAATTGTGATATAATTTACCAGGTTTAAGTAGACATTGTTCTACAGATATACATACAGTGGGAGGCCAAAAGTCTGAGATCACTAGTGGAGATGTTTGTTTTGCGTATTTCTCAAATTTAATCCAAACTAATCCTGTGGAAAAGGGTCTAATCCTGGGTCTAACCAAATTCTGACCCTACCATCCGAATCCGGGTGCGGAAATGGAGAGCTGTCAGACCAGGCCGTGTTTTTCCTTCATCAATCCTCTGTCGGTTCGAAATTATAGCCTCGGTTGCATATTCACAGCCGACAGGAGCGGCACCCGGTGTGGCCTTCTGCTGTTCTGGCCCATCCGCTTCAAGGTTTGACGTGTAGTGCTCTCAGAATTGCTTATTTGAGTTACTGTTGCCTTCCTGTTTGCTCGAACCTACCTTCCTGGCTGGCACCAAGGCATGTTCACCCAGAGAACTGTCCTCGGTGGATTTCTCTTTTACGTACCATTCTCTGTAAAACCTAGAGATGGCGCCGTGTGCGGAAATCACAGCAGATCAGCCAACGGCACTCTAATCAAGTCAAGTCAGATCTATTTATATAGCGCTTTTTACAATGGATCACTGTCTCAAAGCAACTTTACAAGTTTATATTATCTGCTAATATCTACGTCCAATCCCAAATTGAGCAAGCCTAGGGCGACAGCGGCAAGGAAAAACTCTCTAAGTGTTGAGGAACAAACCTTGGGAGGACCAAGACTCAAAAAGGGACCCAACCTCCTTGGGCGGCGTAGATGATAAATGTAAGAACGAAACTAAAGTCATGGAGTCATAGTTCAAATAAAATGTGAAGTATGCACATCGGCATTAAGTAGTCCGATACACAGAGTCACTCCAGGATCCTGAGTCTAAGCAGGAGAGTCGTTGGCGGCACTTTGACCCCAGATAACCGGATGAGGTTGAGGGTTACTGCCCTCCGGTGTGGCCCGTATATGAAGGGGATGGAGCTGGTGATGGAAGCAACTTCTTTGAAATGCATGATTAGGCAGGTGTATCTAATAAAGTGGCCGGTGAGCCTGCGGTGTGTCGGCGTATCCGAATCGGCGCACGCAGCCTTGGCTTATTATCGCCTCGTCAGCCAACATTTTCTTCTTTATCTCCCTGGTCACACCCTAGAACTTTGCTCTCTCTCGAAATCCTGGAAGGAGAGTGAGCTAGGTAGGAGGGGGCACCTTTCCTTTGCCCCACCCCTGCTCGAGCGTTGAGCAAACACTTCACCACCTCCTACACACACTCCACTCGGCCGTACCAGCGTGTCCGTGTGTGTGCCGTCACAGGGGGAGAGAGAGAGAGTGAGAGAGAGAGGGTGAACGTTCAGGTGAGGAGCCTAGAACCAGCGGCGGCAGTAGTTAGACGCAGGCCAGACGTCTCACCTGAGGAGGCAGGTACGGTGGCTGGGGCAGAGGTTTACACTTTAAGGGTGTGGGTCTTGTTCGGGATCACGTACGCCTCGGGAATTTGCCTAGATAATTATACTTTCCCAGTTTGTTTAGTGTTTATGTGTTTGTGTTGTGTTTGCTATTACTATAATGGTTGTTTAACTTCGCCTCATGTTTCTTTCAGTCTGCTCTGGCGTCTTTTGGCTGTCCAGAGGGGATGCTAAATCCAAAACCGTCCTAATCAGTGTGTGTGTGTGTGTGCGTGTGCGTGCACTGATCGTGGTCGTTGGACTGTGCAGCTTTGGCCTCTCATGTTTACAGTTAGGGTGGGCCCTGTGCGAGTGTGTGATCAGTCAGGTTGCCAGTGTATGCACGAGCTGTATTCGAAGGCAGAAACGCCATAACGTACGCAGAAACCACTACTTTTTTGCGTAGACATCTTTAAAAAGGTCCACGCTACTCATCGCGATATATTGCTTGAGAATTTTTTGACAGGTGTTTCTAGGGGTGGGGCCGTACACAGGTGTTTTCCTTGTAAAAGTCACACTTTAAGGCGATTGTTTATTGTTATTTTAGTTGTCTGGATTCTTAAAGTTAAGTTACGCCTGGTATTTATGCTCACCTTAATGTTTGCTCTTTGTGTACGGTCAGAGGTCAGGCACACAGTCAGAAAGGAGTTTAGACGCTTTGCACGAGGTGTTTTATTTTTAAAACAATAAGACGAATTAAAACAATACAAAAACCTTTGGTACAATACAGCAATTATTATTCTTGTGTTATGTTTTGTTGAGAAAACTGGAAGCACTTGCTTGAATCGATAAACCAGAGCAAAACCATGTTTCTTTCTGCTTTTCAAGACTGCGATTCGCTCTTCTGCCAGAAGGTGTCGCAAGAATTCGCTGGTAGTTTTCTAGTCTTCTGTCATTCAGCTAGATGTGTAGAGAATTAGAAATATATAAGGCATTTTTGTTTCATATTATAATAGTATAATGAATATTCTTAAGACCTCGGTTGTTAAAGCAAACGGACGTTGATGGCTGAGCAACTGAGCAAGCCTAGGGCGACAGTGGAAAGGTAAAACTCCCTAAATGTAAATAACGAAAAAACCTTGGGCAGCCTAGATGACATACATAAGACGTTACCTAAGTCCATGGTTCCCAGTTTGGGGTCCAGGCCCCACACAGTTTGTCTCAAAATACAGTTTGCATATGTTACATATAATTGCAATAGCACACTAAATCCACGTACAATTATTTTAAACATGTATTTAATAAGCTCCGATTTTTTTTTGGCTAAACGTTGAAGAGAAAATGAGCCAAAATGAAAAAGGGGGGAAAAACTATAAAAGGAACCCAAGAGAAAAGGGAAAAAAGCTATGATATATGTTCATTTTTGCATAAAGATTTGAAATGAATCACTTTATTCTTTTTGTCGGGGTGTGCGCGGGAAGGAGGGGCGGAGCTTTCCTTAGATACTTGTAGGGGGGGCTCCAAGGAAAAAACTTGGGCTAATTAATACATAAAATATACAGATAGCTCCCAAAGCTACTCGCTTTTCAGTCCCATGATGCAGTGATTTCACAGAAGGAAGTGAAAGATGGGAGTTTCTACTGCTTATAAAAATGCAGTGAGAGATAAAAAATAGCTAGGTCATTAGATGTATACTGGAAAAATACTGCAAGTTTGCCCTTTGTTTGCCTTTTTTCTTACATTTTCATCAAGTAATGTGTTTGATTTTTCTTTTTTTACTTGGACCATACTTTCCAAGAGACAGAGATGAAGTAGCAAAGAAGTTATTCTTGCAGTGATACTGTTTTTTTTCCTCAAAATAGCCTCATTACTGACAAAAATGCTTCTTGGTACTGAATAAATCTGAAAATGAATGAATGTAAACATATTTGATGTCAGTCATTACTAAAGCATAGGCCGCCCCAGCAAAGCACGTTCAGTTAAACCTAGTGAGTGCAGTTCAAATATGAATAGCTTCCAAACAGTCGTTAGTGTGTAAGTCATGGAGGCTACTCTGAGAGAGACTCGTTCTGGTAACGTTTTCAAATACACTTGCAGTTTTAAAGGCAGGGTTGTTTCACTTATGACACACCAGATTTTTTGTCAATATAAATATGAAGGCTTTTAAAGAAGTTTTAAAACTGCTATCCCAGAATTCAGTGGGCACAGGCAGGCAGGGTGATGCCCATCCCTGATCGGAAGGCACCTCTGGGACATCTCTGGTGTCTGAAATGGTGCTGGATGGAGCTTAATCGTTGGTCTCCTTTTAATGATAGTTTCATGTGCATTCATTTACATTACGTTCAGTCATGTAGCCATACAGTGGTACCTCGGTTCTCGTCGTTAATTAGTTCCAGAAGGCATGGAACCGAAAATGACATTTTTCTCATAGGGAATAATGTAAATTCAATGAATCCGTTCCAGACCCCAAGAAAATCCACCCTGTATAAGGCATTATATACATTAATGGAGTTGTATTGTACAGGGTCTCCCTGATTTATGATGCAGATGTGTTGAACAAATCCTTCACAAGTTAAATGCATCATGAACCAATGAGTTTAAGAAGTCTGTACTGTGTCATAGCGGAGCCGATTACACATGAACACTTGCATTAACCTACAGCTGGCCAGAATCATTAACACAACGCTTATTTTATAATAAAGTGCTGAATAATGTCATGTCGTTTAGTGAGTAATGGATTGAAAGTGAAACGGCAAAGCAAAACACTTACTCTATTGGTGAACTGAGGGTGCTGTTGAGCAAACAACGAGAACAGAAACCAATTTTTCTAGTCATAATGGGTTGCGAACCGAATTCTACGAGTTCCAAGGTGGTCGAGAACAGAGGTACTGCTTTACTCTTACAATCCAAGCAGTTGAGAATTAAGGGTTTTGCTCAAGGGCTCATCAGTGGCAGCTTTGCAGAGGTAGGATTTGAACCCTGGACATTCTGGGCAGTAATCAAGTACCTTAACCACTATGAGAGAGAGAATACGTGTTCAGTGAGAGCTTTACCTTGAGTCACCCAGTGGGATTTGATTGATGGATATGGTGAGCATAGGGTGCTCCATCAGTGCACCACTGGGCAACCACAGGATTATACTTCTATATTTTACTTAATGATGTTACTTATTTAATGCAGAGGGAAAACTGATGTGTATTAGCTATTAACTAATGGGTCAAAAACAATTTCATGAACATAGCTAGGGAGCATAGCTACACCCGTTCTCCTACGATTTAATAGTGGCCAAACCTCAAACTGTACCACGGTTGCTTTTAGGTAACATCAAAAAAGCTTGCAGTAGCTCTTTTCCGGAACGTTCTGTAATGGCTTTAATATCAGAAGGTCGCAACAAGTGTGTTCTAGGAAAAGATAAGGGCGTTGCGAGTGCGGCGTGTAAAAGCCTGACTGAAATTTCAACGAGTAATCGGTCGGGTTTGCTTGAAGACTTTCGCTTGGGCCCTTGTGAGGCCGTTTCCTTTGACCAATCAGATTGCTGTTCTTAGCTTGAGCAAGCCTGAGGAATGTGTGTGTGGTGTGTGTGACACAGGTATGTGGCTGTGGAGACAGACTTATGAGTATCAGCCCATATTTTTTTATTCGTTCTTCCTGATTCGCTCCGCCAGCCTGCCCAGGTTTCTGTTGTTCATGTTTTTTTTATTGTGATTTTGTCTTTTGGAGTCCTGTCACCTTTACGGGAACATACTAATCGATGCGTACTGACTGTAAAGAGTGAGATGCGGGATGAAATCTGAGTCTGGGTTTGGTTCACAGTGAACTAGGCCAGGTGCATGGACAGTGCAGTGATGCCAGAAGGAAAAGTAGTAGCATTAGTAAAAGTAGATACATGTAAGTCAGGAAAAAGGGCTGTCTTGATATCAACAGGTTACGGTTTGTCCTCGGAACAGATTGTTTCGTTCAGATTTGCTGGCCAACGAGTGTTTCTTAACAAACTAGCAAAATGCCAAGTGCCCGTATGAAATCCACTTTTTGTCTGCTCCTTCTTTTCTTTTCTTTTTTTTTAACCCTTTTCTGTCTCCATCGTGCTGAATAAGCATGCTTTGTATTTGGCCTGCTGGTCACATGTCTTCAGCGCTATTACTGTTTAGCCAGGTTGGAGTTAATCTGCAGCGTATGCGACGTGTGACCCGAAGTGGAAAGCTTAAAAAGTGCCTATAATTTCTTTATCGCTCGTTAACCTTTGCACGGAAGGTTAGGCGTCTGTTATCTGAATGAAAGTCATTCATGTAGCGCGTGTGTGCCGTTGCAGGGCCATGCAAGGGGAGACTGGAAGGTATAGGGACACACTGGTATCGTTTAGACCGGGTTCAGAGCCTGACAAGCATCTGCTTTTTTATCACACTTGTTGTCTGTATAAACATTTTGCATTAGTAAAACTGGCTGTTCGGGTTGTCCTTACTGGCTCCGGCTCTGGCTCCGTCAGTCAGTCCCTGTGCCATCAGATAACAGGGTAGTGTGATAAAGATTTCTAAACAACCACTCAAATACTTTCGTCCAGCACAACATTAGTTTATCGCGGCTCGTTTGGTTTTATCGTAAACAATAATACTAAATAAAACACCGTACATTTAGTACTGTACTGTACAATGCAGTCATTTTTATTTTTGTGTCATTTTTCTTATATAAAACTAGGAAAAACTTGCTAAAAACGAGAAAGAAACTAGAATGATACCATGTTTTCTTCTGCTTTTCAAGACTGCAGATCTTCTTATACTAGTTGTTGGTCATTTCAGACGTGAATTAGAAATATATAAGACATTTTTATTTCCTGTTATAATGAATAAGAATAATTAAGACCTCGGGTGTTAAAGCGAACGGACGTCGGTGGCCTAATTGAGCCAGACTAGGGCGACAGCGGCAAGGTAAAACTCCCTAAATGTACCTAAAGTTACCTAATTATAGACCTCAGAGGGGGTTCACGAGGCTTTGTCTGCTCTGAGGTGCTCGGAGTTTGTCAAAATACAATTTGCATATGTTAAATGAAAAAAATTTGGGATACTAAAATTACATTAACAAGATATTTAATAAGCGTATGTTTGACTTAATTATTTTTAGATACTCATGGGGGGGGGGGCTCCAAGGAAAAACGGTTGGGAACCATTGGCCTAATTAATACGTTTATAGTAATAGTTTAAATAAAATAGGTTTAAGAAACAGAAGGTGCTTTGGCTGTCATTATTCCAGCTCATTTGGTGTTGAGGAGAACCTCAGTCTAGAGTCTAGACCACAAATTGGGACAATGGGAAGGAAAATCTCCCCAAATCTTCCGTCCGAGGTCCACATTAGCAAGCCTTGGGTGAACGAAAACAGGTTATATCCTCCGGCAAGCCAAAATCATTGGGCCTAGAGAGGTAAAAAAAAATCTGACAAGTACTGAAATAGCTCACGAAGGCCGTGTGCAAAATTATGAGCACCTAAAGGGGTTCCGACACGCTGGGAGTAGCACCATGTTTTCTCCATCATAGGCTGATTTTGTGTAACAAGCCGTTTGCTGCACCAACTCAGTGGGCTGTAAAGACTTTTCGAAGCAATTAGCCAGAGCGATTTCAAGGTGAAATTCAGGTAGCCTTTGTGACCTGTCAACAATTTAGAATATTATTCCAATTTAACCAAATCCTGCAAACATGACTTCAGCGGTCTCTGTCATCACGATCAGCATCGTGTTATCTCCATTGTAAAAGACTGGATCCATGTTACTATCAGGGCTCGGTGAGATAACCGGGTTTAACTGTTAATTGGTGAGGTCAAAGGTTGGGTATGGTGTGCTTTCTTCATTCTGACACGCTCCAAAGATTTCAAGTCAACAATATAGACGCTTATGAATGAACAACTGGTTCGCTCTTGCACTCTCACCCAAGCTTTCTTCCTTATTCATAGCAGCGAGCTTTCCCTTTCCACACCTGCCTCGAGTTGCCTGTTTAGGGTCTGGAACTTTTTGCATTCACTAATTTGCAGCGAGAAGGCTCACATAAACCGAATCCACTCATATCCGTCTTGTATTAATCACACATTGTTGCTGATTGCTTGCATTAAATGCATTAAATCTGGCATATGTTGGACAACTCTTTCATCCCTACGTCACTCCTTGTACCCTCAACTTTCAGGGCTATACCCTCCAAACTTTTAGGGACTTTTCAGTCCTCTTTTAAAGACATTTTTTTCCAACCAGGTCCTTCCTTTTGCCTTATAGTTTGTTTGTTCCCTGCTTTCATAAAGCGACCTTTAGATTGTGAAAGGGTATTTAAATAAAAGTACGTATTGTTGTCGCAAAGCTGCTTTGTGATGACGTCTGGTATTAAAAGCGCTACGTAAAGAAATGAAACTTGATTCCCATTGAGCTCACAGACATTTTTTAGACATTATATAGTATGAAAGGCCTTTTCCTGATTAAAATGGAGACTGCATTCGTTCTGTGAAACAGGTTGTTGAAAATGGAAATGGACGTTGACCATGGTCACAATCTTTTTGAGCTGCCATAATGTAAAAATAAAGGGTATTTTCATGATAAAACTGCATGCAAGCGATACGAAAATTCAGAGATGCCGCGAGAGAGAGAGAGAGAGAGAGAGAGAGAGAGAGAGAGAGAGAGAGTTGATCGTTCAGATAGTGGGAATCCAATGTCTGTTGTTTGCTATGGGGAAAATCCTCTCTGTTTCCTCTATACTCAAAACCTCAGCCACTTTCTGATTGCCTGGCTGTTATCTGCAGATTGCTTGGGGTTGGTTGGTGGAGGGTGTAGGTAGAGGTAAGAAGCCATTCAGAACATCGTCTACCTTCATTATTCTCCAGTTCGCCACTCATTGTAGTCGATTAATGGTTCGGATAGGGGGTTAGGGAGGTAAAATACCCCACAGGGTGGATAGTGGGGTTCATAGCGTCCTTCTCTGGCGCCTTTTGATCCCGAAAGCTCGCCACCGCCTCCCCCTTCTCCTCACTCACACGCTGTGTGCGCTGAGGTGTGCTTCTACTTGGGAGTCCTTTCTTTTCCCTCTCAGCTGCTCAGGATTAGTCTGACAGGAGCGTCTGAAAACAGTCTGAAAACTTTGCTTTGCCCTTCTGTCTCCTACTGGCCAAACCTGGCAACACAGCCAGCTCTCCTTGGTGCGTCCTTGGCTGACGGTGCTTAATAGGTCAAAATAAAAAGCGCTCTACTTTTTATTTGGATTTGCCCAATCTCGATCTTGCGCTTACACCCCGAAACACACACACACACATACAAACACTGGCCCTGAACGTCTCTGAATTACCCTTTGTTTTTCGCCCTCCGTACTGTCCCTATCAGCGGCGTTCTTATGGAGGCCAGAATCGTTCTGCTCTTTCATTTCCCTTCCACCGGCGTATGGACGACACAAAAACCCCGCATCTGTCTGCGTGCCTGTAGTTGCTGATTGTCTTGATCCTCTGCGTTAAGTCCTAGGTCAGGCCTTTCTGTCAATCAGTGCCTTAGCACGTAAACCCGCGCGCTCTTCGCCGTGTGTTATTCTTAAGCCGCTTGAACATTAACTACGTTTCGAACGCTGCCCTGCAGTAAAGTGGAGTCCAAGCAGAGCAGGTATCCCGGCGCATGATTTGTCATGTGATCTGGCTATAAAGCTCTACACTAAGACACACACACATTGTTTCTTCTGGATTGATGTGCTTTTTTGAAATTAAGGTTTATTCATCTCTTAAAAAATTATCCTCACTTATCCCGCTCACTTTATTAGTTTCACCTGTTGAGTATGGACTCGATCCTGCCGTGCTGTGCAGAGACACACCAAATCTGGCATCGCATGTGACAGTGGACCCGAGGGACACTAACAACTCGGCGATATGTGCCACACTTGGCAGGGCTCCCAACTGATTTTTCAGCATTAGAATGCTCGGCCACATGGCAAAGGCCTCCAAGTACTGCCTCCGCCAGATTGCAACACTTCCCTGGCTTACCCGGTTGCCAAATTTATCACTAATCCAGCATGTGTGCATATACAGGCCCAGCTACAAGATCTGTGGGCAAATGTTCTGCAGGATATCATACAGAACCTGTATGCCTCCACTTCCAACCGTATCTCATCTTGTATCTAAGCTAGAGGCGACATAACAGGGTACTAGAGCCTCCTTTAAGTTGTACAGATTTGCCCAATAAACATCCTTTTGCTCTGATATTGTAATCACTTACGTATATCGTCATTGTATTCATACATATAAAGATTCAGTCGACTCCAATCACTCCTTCTTGGTGCGTTATTGTTTTTTTGGCAGTGTGTGTGTGTGTATGCATATATATACAGTCCCAATTCAAGCCCTGTGAAGCCTTCAAGATATCTGTGTGTGTGTGTGTGTGTGTGTGTGGTGCGTGAGTCTTCATGGGCAGTGATTTGTGCGAGTTAATCATCCACCTGCTGCTGCCTCGGGTTTCACACAAACACACACAAGACACAAGGGTCAACTTTTCCCTTCGAGATACAAATGGAGCCTTCATGTCAGTTGGAAAATGAGCAAAAACTGATCTCTGTCTCACACAAACACACACACACACACACACCTTCTTTTTACTGATTTTCACTTCCAGCTGTTCCTAGCAGCTCTTAACGGAACAGGGACTTCAATGGTTTCACTTCCAGAAAAGCCAGTCTTCAGTATTCGAACACACACACTTGTCTGTATTACTGTCTTTGTGAGGCATTTATTAGGACTTGTGAATTATTCTACTTAAACCCAGCAGAAGGGTTTGCATCCCATACAGAAGATAACACACACACACACACACACACACACACACTGGAACAACCTGTTAGACCCCCGTCCTCGATTTTACCCTCGCCCAACCTCCATTCTTTCTTTCTTTTTTTCTGTCCTAACTTCCCTATTCCTGCTGAGTTGCAGTTCGTGCTTGCTTTTCTGTCCCCTGCTAGCATTCATAACACTCTTTTTTCACACACACACACACACACACACGCGTGCGCGAACACACACCGAGCTTGGGTTTCAATAATTCAAGTCCACAATTTTCCTTTGAAACTGGACATGGTGGCCTCAGGTCTCAAGGGGTGTGTTCACGCTTGATGAGAACGCCGACCACGACTCGTCCGTCCACCATCGGCCTCGTCTTCCTGTTTCTGTTTGGCCTTTGGCCATATACTGATTTTGTGTGTGTGTGTGTCCGTGTGTGTTGTGTGAGAAGAGGGAAGTGTGTGTATGAGGTTAGGTTTAGTTCTGCTGACATGTCTGTTATTCAGTCATCACGCTCGGGTCACATGCTTGCGCAGCGCACCTCTCGGAGCAGGCTATGAAACTTACAGGTCTGAACGCCGTGTGTGTGTCCAGGTGGGTTTGTGCGCTTGTACGCTTGTTACCTGGGTGGATTACGCATTGCTAACCTTTGCAACTTTGAAGAATTTATGGTGCTTTCGTGACCTCGGAGAGTTATTTTTTGATAGAGAGAGAGAGAGAGAGAGAGAGAGAGCTGGCGTTTCGATGTTACGTGTGCTTTCGGCTTGGTTTATGACATGATTACCAAGCAACCTAGCTCAGCACACAATAGGTGTATCAAAGTCTAGATTGCCTCTGATAAATCTGAGAGAACACCCTAATCTACTGTTTTTTAAGCGATAAGGTGGTCTAAATAGCTTTAAACGCTTGCTTTGGACGTTTTCTTTCTTGCAGTCTTGCTGGTCAGTGTCTGCAAGGTCTGGACTAAATCCACCACCAGAGGATTTGCTCATATGAAGGATTTTTTTTTATTATAAAGAATGTCGAATCCATGCGGCTTAGCCGGCGTTATTAGGCAGCTTTAGGTGCGGGACAGGATTTACGTTTCGGGTTGGGGGTCTAGAAGAAAAATGTGGTCGGATGCAGGTTTGCGCCATGTTGAATAAATTGGTTTAAAGAAGCTACCGGAGAACCAGCAGTTCTCAGATCAGTGGCAGTAGTACACGTAGACCTGACCCATGTACAGCCCAAGTAGCCCTCTTCTGGTCAAAACCATTGGGTTGCTCCAACCTGCCACCTTTCTTGCTTCGGTGCACGAGCGGAAGAACGGAAAATGATTATCTTGACAAGGAGACCATCTTAAATGCAGCCAAATACAGCCTGGTGGATCGTCTGGAAAGGTGCACAAACTTTTGCACACTCCTCATTTTAGATTTTTTCCTAATATCCTCAAGGCCGACAGCAATGAAATTGAAATTGTTGCAAACACCGATGATCCATGTCAAACAGCTTGGCTTTCGCCATCTTCGAGTGCCCCCATAAAGGCGCGATCGGGTTCAGGTCAGGCGACTTTCACAGGGAAGTCCATAACAGCTAGTACTGCTTGATCTATTTTGATCCGAGTCATTGTTGCAAAGCTTAGGGGTGTGTTGTGTTTACAATTAGATAATTGTCACTACTGCGCTCAGACTTTTGGCACCTCCGCCTGGGTGAGGTCTGTTAAATCTCGGGTGGGGCTTGCAATGTGAAGGCTGGGTGGTGCGTTTACAGAAGGCTGCGTCGTCCTGCGCCAAGCGAATGACCAGTTAGCCTCCGCTGTGTTGAAGAATTTTAGCATTGCCTTATAGGACTCAATGTAAGTAACTAATCCAAAAACTCTCCGCATCTTTTCTCAGTCTCCAACTCTGCTTGGACGCTTTTGTCAGAATGACAGCGGAAGACTCGGCCTCTGCCGTCGCCATGAGTAACTCCAGTCCCTCCTCCAGTTCGAAACCGTCCAGCAATCACCCAGTCCACCACGGCTCCGTCCCTGAGGGGGTAGCCGGAGCGCCTAACGAAGCGGCGCTGATGGCCCTGATGGAACGGACAGGCTACAAGATGGTGCAAGAGAACGGCCAGCGCAAATACGGGCCGCCCCCCGGCTGGCAAGGGCCCGCCCCCCAGCGGGGCTGCGAGATCTTCGTGGGCAAGATCCCGCGCGACGTCTACGAAGACGAGCTGGTCCCTGTGTTCGAGAGCGTCGGCCGGATCTACGAGATGCGCCTGATGATGGACTTTGATGGCAAGAACCGCGGCTACGCCTTCGTCATGTACACGCAGAAACACGAGGCCAAGCGCGCCGTCCGGGAGCTCAACAACTACGAGGTGCGCCCCGGGCGCCTGCTGGGGGTGTGCTCGAGCGTGGACAACTGCCGCCTGTTTATCGGCGGCATCCCCAAGACCAAGAAGCGCGAAGAGATCCTGGAGGAGGTGTCCAAGGTGACCGAAGGAGTGCTGGACGTGATCGTGTACGCCAGCGCGGCGGACAAGATGAAGAACCGCGGCTTCGCCTTTGTGGAGTACGAGTCGCACCGCGCGGCCGCCATGGCCAGGAGGAAGCTCATGCCCGGACGCATTCAGGTAAGACCGTAACTTGGTTGTATCCTCGATAGTTCCGGACGTCCTCATGTCCTTGATCTTTTTTACCACCTACCCTCTTGCGCTCTCGTCCGTACAGCTCTGGGGTCACCAGATTGCCGTGGACTGGGCCGAGCCGGAAATCGACGTGGACGAGGACATCATGGAGACGGTCAAGATACTCTACGTGCGCAACCTGATGATCGAGACCAGCGAGGAGACGCTGCGCAAGACCTTCGGCCAGTTCAACCCCGGATGCGTGGAGCGCGTGAAGAAGATCCGCGACTACGCCTTCGTGCACTTCACCAGCCGCGACGACGCCGTGGTGGCCATGGACAACCTGAACGGCACCGAGATCGAGGGCTCGTGCATCGAGGTGACGTTGGCCAAGCCGGTCGACAAGGAGCAGTACACGCGCTACCAGAAGGCGTCCAAGGGCACGCCGACCGGCGCCGACACCATGCAGCAGAATTACGTCTACCAGTGCGACCCGTTCACCCTCGCTTACTACGGCTACCCCTACAACACCCTCATCGGACCCAACCGCGACTACTTCATCAAAGGTTGGAGAATTTTCTGTTTTTTGTATTGGCCTAACGTCTAGAAAAGTGAATCATCCGATGAGCGTGATGTGCTTTCGTGGCTAAATGCAGTGGCTAAATGGTTACTCTGGCTGTTCCGTAATGATTCAAGAGTCATAAGGATATAGGAGGAGGGTCCTGTCTCCGACTCTACAACCCCACATCAGAAAACGTTGGAGTGGCATGTTTCTTGCAGTTTGCTTGTTAATAAACATCCATTCATGCATTCAGACCTGCAAGACATTCCAAAAAAGTTCCACAAACATCTTTGAGGAGCATAGATGGGCAAAGGCTCTCCAGTTTGTCAACAAATGTGCAAGAAAATTAAGGCAATCTTTAAAAACAACGTTCTTCCAAGAAATATTGGAAGGGATTTGCATATTTCTGCCACTACAGTGCGTAATGTCATTAAAAAATGTAATAAATATGGAGGAATTTCAGTCCATACAGGGCAAGGGCGCGAGCCTAAACTGAAGAAGAACTGCGTCAAGAACCGCCATTAATCTGTAAACCTGTATTTTCCACACAGTTTTGACTTTTTCTGGTTTGGGGTTGTAGGATTGTGACCGGGTGATTCATTTGACGTTCTTGTAAGCTAGCCAGTGAGTCACAGTGTGGCTGTATTGAGTGTTGGTGAAGTCTATAAATGGCTGGTGAATGGTGCTTCATGCAGTTCTGGAGCTCCGTAGCGCCAAGAAATACGTTCAATTCCTTTGCCTAAGTGGCGAGATGTTATTGGAAATGAATCAACTTCTGGGTGGTTAACCAAAACCCTAATACACCGGTCACCCGCGTTGCTTTAAAAGTCTTTTCGCACTTTATGTTTCAATCCCATGACTAATGACCTTTGGTACCGCCGCTCAAGCTACTCGCAAGAAACAAGCTCGAATGTTCAAGCCGTCTCGTTATTACGTTACTTATTATGTAGCGTCTCTCAAACGTTAAACAAATACCTACATGCCTAAACGCAACGAGGTGCTGGCACGTGATTGGCTGAGTAGATTAGCGGCCAGTGAGTGTATTTCTTTCCCAGTTGAGATCCTTTTTGCTGTGCTCTTCGTTCACCTCAAACGAGTGTCCGTGTGTGAAACGCGCCCCTGTCCTTTTCTGCACTTCAAGCAGGCACCGTACGAGGCCGCGGTCGCGCCGGAGTTGCCAACAGGGGCCCGGGGCCCCGAGGCTCTTACCTAGGGGGCTACTCGGCGGGCCGAGGCATTTACAGCCGCTACCATGAAGGAAAGGCCAAGCTTCCGGACAAGCCGTACGAGCTCGTGCCAAGCCTGGAGCTGACAGCTGTTAATCCAGTGGGCATAAAGCCTGGCGCAAGTGAGTGTAAGACGTGGACACACACACACCCATACACACACATACACACTCATATAAAGTAATATTTACACTGTATGTTGATTGTGGGTCGTATTAATGATGGACTTTAGGATAAGGGGAGTTTCTGCGTCCATTTTCTACCCTTTTTTTGAAATCTGAAGCTT
The DNA here is from genome assembly GCA_025084515.1 of Ancistrus triradiatus. Classification (NCBI taxonomy): domain Eukaryota; kingdom Metazoa; phylum Chordata; class Actinopteri; order Siluriformes; family Loricariidae; genus Ancistrus; species Ancistrus triradiatus. The sequence goes on from JAJAGP010002533.1 coordinate 25,184, forward strand.
TTCCGCCCACTGCTGGAACTATTTTGGAGCGCCCACAGATCAGCGGGCTTTGCCAGTGCCTGACACGAATAAAGTGACGTCAGCTAAACCTGCTTTTCTAAATCTGAATTAACCTCAGGAATGAAAAGAGGTTTTGTGCGCGGAAACAATGGGGGAACGCGTGTGATTGGCCGTGTTAATCTTAATCCAAGTCACTTGCCGTCACCGAGAACAGGTTATGTAGGTCTGAGCCCACTCATTTTTTTTGTTTTTTTTTACTTCATACGCTCTGTTGCCTGCTTAACATACAATGATTCTGTACGTCTGTAGATGGATTGATGGCAGTTTATATGTAGATAGATAGATAGATAATGTGTGGATTTGTAAAATTGTGTTTGTGTGTGTGTACGTGCAGTGACTCTACCAGCTCTAGGTGCCCAGTACCCAGCCATGTTCTCCACTGCACCTGCTGCTACTAAACTGGTGGAGGACGGAAAACTGCATCCGGTGGAGCATCTCATCAACCCCCTGACCATCCAGCACGAGCACAGTCCGTCTACTGCCACGGTCATACCTGCTGTCTCCACTCCTCCACCCTTCCAGGTATCAGCTAATGTACGTGTGATCGGACCCACGCCGTGCAAAGATTATCAAATGACCACAATCGCGTTTACGATGTACATAGACGTGCACGTACATGTACAGTTTCTATTCGTTTACGCAAATCTGAGAAATAGTCCGTGATTCACGAAGAATAGCTTTGCTATGAATAACAGCAAAATCGTTACGAGATCTGTCTGTTCACTCCGCCGCCATCTTGGTAACGTGGCCGAACGGGGAGAGACCTATGTATCCGAAACGGAAAGATAAATTAACGTTCAAAATAACACAGAAAAATACGTATCTTTTAAGGGTATTCTGGCTACTGCGCATGCGCATCCCGCCACTACAAAGGGGCCGAGACTTGCCTGTGTCCTCCTTATATATCGTCTCTGATAACAGACAGGGGCTGGACATCATCCGGCGTTACAAGTTTAAAGTAGTATTAAAGCGCCACCTACTGATGGTCTGAATCATGGCGGCTTGGCGGGATAGAATTTCATTACTGACAGGACATTCGTCACATTTAAAACTTGGCGTGAGGCGAGGTTGCCGGCTTTTCGAGGTAAAGTGCGTGGAAGGAAACCCGTCCTGCTCTCACAGGTGGCGAGAGATGAGGCTGGCGAGATCGCGGGGGGCGAGATAACGAGGTTAGACTGTATATTATAGTGACACCAAAAACTCATCGATAGACTGAAGCGATTAGGAAAAACACAGAAGATCAGCCAGATGAAACAGAGGCTCGACGAGTGAACGTGAACCAGTTTATAAATTTATAGGTTAGAGTGAATATACAGGAGGTGGGAGGAAAAACAAAGGAGTACTACTTGCAGTAGGAGAGGTACATAGATTTACGAACACCCTGTACAGCTTGGTACTAATAAGAGGTCAGACACACAAGCATAAAAACAGTTAGAGCAGTCTTTAAACTCTCGCCTCTGCTCGTGGCTGTGTACATCCGCAGCGCCTGGAATTAAAAGCAAAAGGACATTGATTGGACGGTTGTTATTCGGGACTTACTTGGATATGATGTGTAAGTCATTGCCAAATTCAATTACATAAGGGTTAGTGGCGGTTAAAGAAGTCATTGCTGCATTAAGTCCTGGATGCCACCCAGGATTTTTTGCCTTAAATTGGGCAATTATTTTTGTCGCGTCAGCAAGCATTTCGTTGACAATCCACCGTCTGTGGAAACTGGTTGAGGCAGTTCTGGTTAGGTAAATAGTCATTATAAATTCTAAACCGTTCCACGCTTAGAACAATGCAAATTGTTATGGACATGAAAGCATTCCGTAACTCAGAAAGCCAGTGTGTTCCTCCCATGATGTGTCAGTAATAGAAAAAACACTCAGAACCTGGCCAGTAGTTTAATGGTGCCAGTGGTCCTCAGAACCTGACTGGTAACTTAATGGTGCCGTTGGGCCACAGAACCTGACCGGTAACTTAATGGTGCCGGTGGACCTCAGAACTTGGGTGATAACTTAATGGTACCAGTGGACCTCAAAACCTGACCAGTAGCTTAAAGGTGCCAGTAGTCCTCAGAACCTGACCGGTAAGTTAATGGTGCCGGTGGGCCACAGAACCTGACTGGAAACTTAATGGTGCCAGTGGACCTCAGAACTTGAGTGATAACTTAATCGTGCCAGTGGACCTCAGAACCTGACCAGTAGCTTAGTGGTGCCAGTGGTCCTCAGAACCTGACCAGAAACTTAATGGTGCCAGTGGTCCTCAGAACCTGATCGGTAACGTAATAATGCCAGTGGACCTCAGAACCTGTCCAGTAGCTTAAAGGTGCCAGTAGTCCTCAGAACCTGACCGGTAACTTAATGGTGCCGGTGGACCACAGAACCTGACCGGTAACTTAATGGTGCCAGTGGACCTCTGAACCTGACCAGTAGCTTAGTAGTACCAGTGGTCCTCAGAACATGAACGGTAATGTAATGGTGCCGGTGGACCTCAGAACCTGACTGGAAACTTAATGGTGCCAGTGGTCCTCAGAACCTGACCAGTAGCTTAATGGTGCCAGTGGACCTCAGAGCCTGTCCAGTAGCTTAGTTGTGCCAGTGGACCTCAGAACCTGACCAGTAGCTTAATGGTGCAAGTGGTCCTCAGAACCTGAATGGTAATGTAATGTTGCCAGTGGTCCTCAGAACCTGTCCAGTAACTTAATGGTGCCAGTGGACCTCAGAACTTGACCAGTAAGCTTACGTAGTACCAGTGGTTCCTCAGAACATTTGACGGTAATTAATGTAATGGGTGCCGGGTACCTCAGACCTGACTGGAAAACTTAATGGTGCCAGTGGTCCTCAGAACCTGGCCAGTAACTTAATGGTGCCAGTGGATCTCAGAACTTGAGTGATAACTTAATGGTGCCAGTGGACCTCAGAGCCTGTCCAGTAGCTTAGTGGTGCCAGTGGACTTCAGAACCTGGCCGGTAGCTTAATGGTGCCAGTGCACCTCAGACCCTGGCCAGTATCTTAATGGTGCCAGTGGACCTCAGAACTTGACAGGTAACTTAATGGTGACAGTGGACCTCAGAACCTGGCCAATAGCTTAGTTGTGCCAGTGGACCTCAGACCCTGTCCGGTAACTTAATGATGCCTGTGGACCTCAGAAGTTGGCAGGTAACTTAATGGTGCCAGTGGTCTTCAGAACCTGGACCACTACCACACTGGCCCAGGTTCAAGTCCCAGTGGTGGCCCTCAGACGTGACACATGCACAGTTGGCCTTGGAATCTGCTGTAATCCAGTGGCGCTGTGGCAGCAATGTGCTGGGACAGTTGTATCCAGTTGGGTTCGAACACCCCCCCCCCTGGGCAGGATAAGCAGGGGCAAATAAAGGGAAAATTAATAATCAGATTTAATTCTGGTTGGTTGGAGGGTTGATTAACTGGAATAAATGCATGTACAATAAGGTACTGACTTATTGCCCAGATGGTCCAGGGTTCAGTGTTGGGCCCTCCATGTTATGGATCGTGCCCTGTAAGTCAAATGACATTTTCGTTCTCTGTTTCTCCGGTTCTTTCAGGGTCGTCCCATCACTCCCGTGTACGCCGTAGCTCATAATGTCCAACGCATCCCAGCTGCCGCCGCCGGCCTGTACGGCGCAGGCTACATGCCCATCGCCGCCCATGCCAACACGGCCACCTTGGCGACCCTACAGAAGAACGCAGCAGTGGCGGCCGCGGCCTACGGAGGATACGCCGGCTACATGCCCCAGACCTTCCCGGCTGCCGCCTTCCAGATGCCCATCCACGACATCTATCAGACCTACTGAGGCGGCGTCACACCCGCTCGCCGAAGCCCGTTTGAAGCGCTGAGCTGCGGCTGATCCCACTGACTGTTCGTTCAAACGAGTCGTACACTGACCAGAAGCAACCTGAACCGACGCCGACGGGTTTTTAACATCGTTCGAAACAGTAGTCCAATGACGTGCTCACAAGGGCTACGCTGCAGCTTTTCAGGGTGTCCAACACCTGTACTGAATCTACTGACCCAAACTTAGTCTAGTATTCTGCTGAAACCGACCAAAACGGACCTGCTGATCTACAACCTGAGCATCTAACACTGACCCGGCCTAGCTAGAGCTGCCGATCTCTGTGATCTCAATGGACGGTTGAGTATCCAAGACTGAATGCTAGCCAAAATGGAGTGGAACGACCAAGCTTCCACCTTGCATAAACACGTGATTCCAATAGGATGTCGATCTGATGCAGTCTAATCCCATGCTCTAGATCTTACATCAGATATTTTTTTAGTCTTTCCCCGCCACCCCTTCCATTGTAGCTCTAGTTGTTGCGTAACTTAGAAGACAAGACAATCGCCCATGAGTCAGCTGGTCACAAAGTCAATGGTTTCAAAAATAGCAAGCCATACCCAGGTTGGCACTGTTAAGGCATCTACACCAGGCTGGTTGACGCTGAATCGGCAAAACCTCATGTATTAAATCGTCATCAAGTCTCATCTCATGCTCTGGATCTCGTTACTTGCAAGCGTCGATCCCAACTGTCGCGTACTTTCAAAGATGGCGTACGCCAGCCTTGTCTCAAACCTGTTCTTTAGAGTTAAACAGGACCGGCCCTTCCTTCATAACCCTAGTCGTTACGTAACTCAGAAGACGCAACCAGTCCATGCTTTCATAAATAGCAGGCCAAACCCAGTTGGCATTGTTCAGGCACTTACGCCAGACTGATTCAGGCATTGTCTTCAATGACTCTGAAGGTGATCCAATGATCTCTCAGTAGGCTGTCATACCGATGCACTCCAGATCGTGTTAATTACAGGCGTTCAAAGAAGGCGTACGCCAACCTTGTCCCAAACTCGTTCTTTAGGGTTATACAAGACCAGTCCTTCCATCGTAACTCTAGGTGTTGCGTAACTTAGAAGACGCAACAATCGCCCACGAGTCAGCTGGTCGCAAAGGCAACGGTTTCCAAAAAATACTAAGCCACTCCCAGCTGCGTTGTTGAAGTATCTCCGACTCGCTCGTCCGAACCCTTTATTGCAAACGATGTATTTGAAGTGCTTCTCGAACCTTCCTCAAGCCTTGAAGGACACTGAAGGACCGCTTTCCTATTTATGACAAAACACACATAAAAAAACCGAGCTGCTAAGCAGGGACGCGATTGAAAGTGTTGCGTCGCGCTTCTTGGAGTTTTGTCGCCGTTCAGTTTGTGTGAAGGTTAACGATGCCCGGATAATAGCCTTTTTTTTCCCGCTGTGTCGCTTTGACGTGTGATAAACTTGACTTTTCGAACCTGTGTCGCGTGTAAAACTGGAAGAGATCGAAGCCAAAAAAGGGGTTATAGACGAGTCACGTCCGTTTGCGTTCGTAGGACGACTCTTCCGCCGACTAGACTGAAGACGATTTGAAGAAGTGCTGTAACGTGGAGGCCGCATAGACTACTGTGTTTGTATTTGAAGAAAACTGTACTGGATCGTCAGCTACTTGAAACAGATGCGTCGTATTTGCTAGAGCCTTTCCTGAATTGAACAAACGTTTGCAAAAAGAAAAAAAAACAGCTTTTTCTGCATTCCATTCGAATCTTGCTTAGTACAACTGCAATATTTTGACCTTTCCTCTTTTTTTTGGACATTCCATACTATTGCGGCGCTTGAACGTTTGTGAACTCTTGGGGATTTTCGGTATTTCTGAAACTACTCCTGAAAGTAGACAAACATGTTTTAGGTGGTTATTTGTTTCTTGAGGAAAATGATCCAGCAACTTCAGCCCATTACTCCATACTCTGGGATGTTGGTGGGTTAATTTATTCGACAGCCTTTCTCTTGGATAAAGGTCAGGACGTTTAGGAAGTGCCCATTCCAAAATGGTAACTTTGTTCTTCTTTAACCATTCCAACAATTTGTGCGCTTAGGGTCACTGTCTTGAGCCACTTTATCTTGAGATTCAGTTCCCAGGCAGATTTTGCTGCTGTAATTCAGACTTAATGGCAAGCCGCCCTGACCCAGATGCAGCAAAACAGGCCCAGATCGTGATACCACCACCACCATGTTTCACAGCTTTTATGCAGTGATGCAGTGTTTTTCTTTCTTCAGACTTGCACCAAAAAGCTCTATTTTGCTCCAAATTTCTTGTGTAGCTTTCAGGATTGGCCATGTGTCACCTGATGGGCAGCAATGTTTTGTCTCCTCAGTTGCAGTTGTTCTCCTCATGGTGGGCTCATGAACCTAACCAACGTGAGAGAGGCCTTTAGTTGCTTAGAAGTTACCCCATGCTCCTTTGTGACCTTTGCTTTTGGAGATCTATTTGTTGGTCGACCAACAACTACAAGTAACAACAGTCTTGAAATCCCTCAGTCTGTCTGAGGTGGAGTCCAAACCCTTTAGAGATGGCTTCGTAACCCTCTTCATTTACATTTACAGCATTTAGCAGACTCCCTTATCCAGAGCGACTTACAATTGATACAGTCTTACAATCCAAGCAATTGTGGGTTAAGGGCCTTGCTCAAGGACCCAACAATGGCAGCTTGGCAGAGGTGGGATTTGAACCCTGGACCTGGATCCATAGTCCAGTACCTTAACCGCTAGGCTACCACAATACAACCCAACTCTGGGATCTGAACGTGTTTTTTGTTCATGCCCTTATCAAGAGTGACTCGTAATTGATACAGCCTTGCAGTCCAAGCAATTGGGAGGGGGGAGGTTAAGGGCCTTGCTCAAGGACCCAACAGTGGCAGCCTGGCAGAGGTGGGTTTTGAACCCTGGAATCCAGTACCTTAACCGCTAGGCTACCACAGTCCCAACGGTCACGTTCTTTCGATATGTCACATTGGATCATTTCCCTCAAACAAACAGCCGAGTAAAATCATTCTGAATCCTTTGCTCACTTCCAGGACTGCGGTCTGCTTTGCAAACGTTCAAGCGCCGCCGTGCAGCGTGACGCGTGCCGAACCCTTCCAGAGATCCCACGCCGAGGTGCTCTTAAATCCGACCTGTGAAAGACGATGAAACGACAAAACGGCACTTTTGTAGACACGTTGTGTTGTTGTTGTTAGAAACCAGAGAACTCGTGTAATAGAACTGTCTCGTAGTAGCTACTGTTAAGGCCGTATCCCGGACGCTGCTTAACTTTTCCGACCAAACTTTTTTTATCTATACTTTTCACGCCGGGATGGACCGGCGCCTTACTTGTAGTACCTCTTCTATCAAAACTTTGGTGTTTGGGATACTTAGACGCCGCCCACGTCGAGATTTCAGGCATGTGTTGCTCATTTCTCCTCAGCTTTACCAATGGCTGACGAATGTAGCCTGTGTGTGTATGGGCTAGTGACTCCGAGGCACTTTTCTTTTTAACAGTGCAACTTTTTGCCGGCGGCTCCGTGCCTTTTTATGACTTACCTGTGCCTTGGACCTACCTAGTAGATGAAGACCTCAAGAGTATGCTCCTTCTCAGCAGTTGTGTACTAACACTGTCCACGTTGCCTGTGAATGCAAAGAGTTGAACCGTGGTTCCAGCTCTCCGACCTTTCTTTTCTCGTCCATCTCTTTTTCGTACTCAAGGTGAAGGATTTGTGTGTTTCTCCCGTGTTTTATTGCTGCTTCGGGTTTTTTTTGTGTTGGCTCTAGCTCCTTATTTTTGACGTTTTGTTGAGCATAACCTGTCTTAAAGACTGAATGACATTTGCGTTGGGAAAGCGATTTAAGGTTCGGCAAACAGCTCGTCACGCCCAAGCACACATTCGCTCGAGCCGTGTCCGCGTGCGTCTGTTTGCCGGGCGTTAAAGACAGCTTTTTTTTCTCGTCTCCATTAGAATCTTTTATTATGGCAGAAAACCATCAGGATATATTTAATATATGCATTACCATGTTTTGTGTATGAAGTAAGAAGAAATGCTATAATATATTTGAAGTGACCGTTTTTCTCTTTCTTTATATACATTTTTTTCTTGCCAAAGTGTTCAACGGTGTATCAAAAGAAGAAAGAAAAAAAAAGAGATTGATGTTTTATGTTGGGTTTTTTTTTTTTTTTTTTTTTTTGCTTTATGTACTGGATAAACCTGGCCAGTTTTGAGTGCTGACCCAAAGGTGTCAAGCGTCCACTTTGCTTCCTATCGCGATCATTTCATTAACACTACATATATTTGTTTGTTTTCTCTGTTTTTTTTTTCCAAACTAAACGAACAAGACGTCTGGTTGAAGAGGCTTTTTTTGGAACTCTCACCAACATGTTTCTGTCTCTTTATAGATCCTTTTTTAGAGCAGTTTTCTATCATGCCATATTTGTAAGAGGCTTGGCAATATTGTAGGCTATTTATAGTGGTTCAGTAGTTGAATAAAGCATTTTGGAAAAGCGGATTTGAATTCTGTGGCGTTGTTGTTTTCAAATTAATGCCGACGAGGGGAGGAGGGCGTAGCGGAAGCAGAACTTAGCCAAGTCAGCAAGTATGAAGTACAAGTTCTTCTATTTTCATTTTATTGTAAGTGTAAAACGTTTTTTCTTGGGTTCTATCATAAAAACCTTCAGTACTGGTAAAAAGTTTCTCTTAATGATTGTTTCTTTCTTTAGTATTATTTTATTTACCTTTCAGCTGCAAAAGAGGCCTTGAGGCGAAAAAGGTAACACAAATCAACTATATAATGCTGAGCAAATAACTTTTTCAGCTGTAATATGTTGTGCTGTCAACTTAAAACTTCTTAGGCTCAAAGTCTTGGTCTTCGTTGGTGACCCTTTCAGAACTTTTACTTTTGTTTCCCCTAAATGATGGCCAACATTTCTTTAAAACTGTAGTTGTGGATTGAAGTTTTTGACCTGTTGTTGATTGATAAAACACAAAGAACTTCTTCCAAATAGTTAATGGGACTGTGGTGGCCTAGTGGTTAAGGTGCAGGGTTCAAATCCCACCTCAGCCAAAAGCTGCCACTGTTGTGTCCTTGAGCAACCCTTAACCCTTAACCCACAATTGCTTGGACTGTATCAATGGTAAATCGCTCTGGATAAGGGCGTCTGATAAATGTTGTAAATGTAAATAGGCCCCTTGCCAAAGAAGCTTTTGAGGATAATATGCAATACTTATGGCACCTGCAGCCACTTTGCAATCACCACAAGAGAGGGAAGTTTGCTTAATAATACATATTTTTCAATAATAAACCCATTTTTTGGATATGCATTTCATTTGGAAGAACCTGACTACTTACTTTTATGTAACAAATGAATTTACGCCTGCATGGGGCGCTACACTCACTCTTACTGGGAAACATAAAGAGCCCAGCTGACCTAACGCGTGTTTTCCAGCAGCAAACTCTACACTGGACCAGGACTCGAACCTGGGGCGGCAGCACTGACCACGGCTCCACCGTGAACTGCCATACACGCAAAATGCCTTCGTGTCTCTCCAGTGTATCCTGGGTCTTGTAGTTCATAATTTGGCCAGCTTCCCAAGAGCCTTGCTTATTGGTCGTTACTTGTAATTAGGCTGAAAGGGCTCTGGAATAAACATTCAAGTCCAGGCAGAATAGCGTCCTATTTGAAGTCGTAGTACAATCCAAAATGAACACCTACAGGAAAGCCAGTCCAAACAACACACCCAGCTGCTCCCTCCCTAAAGCAGATCTTTCTACCAACGGCTAATGACAAGACTTAAAGGTGTAGAAGGTTGTTGAGTGTTGCCACTCGCAACACGGTTGGGTCTAATAATAATAATAATCAGCAAGGCTTCACGTCAATACAGTGAAGGCATGCGCTCTTGCTGTGTACAGTCCAAACAGGAGGTTGGACCCAACAGATAGGAAGGTGATTCTGGAAAGCAGGACAGGGGCACCGCCTAGCGGCGAGTATGTGAATTGTCCGAGCGAGCAAACGTCATGCTAATGGAAAACAGGTAAGTGTTGTAGTCATTACCACATACTTGGTAACCCCGAATGTCTAAGGAACTGTACACAAAAGGGAAAAGTGCACATATTTATGAACAGCCAGTCCACGCAAGGTGTAAGAATGAGTTTATTTGTGGACCAGTTCATTTTAGGTCAAAGGAAACTGAAGTTCAAGGACAAATCAGATGTTACACTTGGGTCAGTGATTGCAAAGGTTATGAAAAACACGCACAAGTCAATATCAACATCAGATTTATTTCTATAGCGCTTTTATAATGGAGCATTCTCTCAAAGCTGCTTTACAATTGTTTCAGCGGGGCAAGGCTAGGATGAAGGTGGCAAGGGAAAACTCCCTAGACGTCATAAGGAAGAAACTTTGGCTCAAAAACCTCCTTGGGTGGCTTATATGTTATATGTAAGAATTAAAGTTTTCTAACAAATAAGTTTACAGTAATCGTTTAAATAAACAACAAGTCAACTCTGGATGTGGTGTGATGTATTGTAGTTACTCGAAAAAGTACTTCTTTAAAAAATACTTCTGGAAAAAGCAACATTACCAATACAATTACTCCCTAAAACGAATATTAATTCCAATCATTTGTGTGTCCTTTGTTTTTTTCCGTGGCAAATCTGGCCAGCAGATGTCGCTAGTGCTCGGGTTGATTCAAATGATTCAATGATTCCATTGGCTCAAATGATTCAAAGCTGCTGTGGGCGCATGAGCAAATTATGCACACCAAACAGCTAATATAGCTAATATGGAGAACGTTTATTGTAAATGCTTTGGGAATAACTTCAAACTTTCGCTCAGAAACACGAGTACCGCAAGTAAGGTTTTCTTTATTAGTTACTGCAATGCTTTATAAAGCCTTATATTACTGTAATGCTTCACTTTGCACGTAACACGAAAAGTGAGGCGATTTAAACTAGTGGCGCTGCTAAAATTGTGGACATTTCGGTTGTAGCACTTCTTACAAGTCTTTCCAGACAGCAACATCTGCCAATTATGGTAAATACGAAAGTGTTTGGACAGGTTTAGCGATCTAAAACAAAAGCAACACCGTTAGACGGAAAATTAAATTGGTGCAATTTAATACGTCGCCACTAGATGTCGCCTGTATCAAATCTCTGTTAGACAGTTTCCCTTTCATTACAGGTCTAATGCCAAGGGATGAAGTAGCAAGAGTGTGGTTTGTTGGTGTGGGTTATGGGTCAGATCAGATACTGTAGGTGTATGAGTATGCTACTTAGCAGCTTGAAGTAACATTTTGGTATGGTGATTGCTACGAACACTGGATGTTTGGTAGAGAATATACTAGAAATCGCAGTCCCAGGTGTGTGTGTTCTGGTCTCAGGTCATTATGCATTGGTGGGTAAAAGCACCTTGACAACTCTATTACCATAGAATTACTTAGTTATTAATTTACTTAGGTTTTATTTTAGTGAATGTGTTGTGTTTTAGTGTTTTATGGCATGCTCATATGCGTAGGGTTTAGTGTTTCTTATTGGTTTATGGCCCGTTACTGTCATTGTGTCTGTGTGTTCACTCTGTGATGTGAGTGGGTTGCAATTATTTAGTGTAAATGTGAATAAATCGCAAGACTCCAGGTGTGATAGTGTACTATGTAATAATATTATCATGTCACTTTTGTTGGGGTAGACCTTTAACCTTAGACCAGTGTTTCCCACTCATTTTGCCTCGTGACGTAAGTGTTCTATGAGAAATCATCAGGTGTGCTGAGGAAAATTTCCACATTTCACCTGATTGGTACTCTAAGCGAGCGGCATGTAGTTATAGGCAGAACAGTTACATTCTCTTCCACTAGAGAGCGCTAAGATATCAGCAGTGCGTTCAACTTACAGGCCCAGGTTTCACACTAAGTAAATTGAGACTAGATTTTCATTATATTTCAATAAATATACTTTTTGTGACATTTTTGTTTGGTGGTGTGCCTTGTGATTTGTCTAATGTGAAATGTGTGTCGTGGCTCAAAAAAGGTGGGGAACCGCTGCCTTAGAATATATCTAGAATCACAGCAATAAGGGGGTATCCTGCTCCCGGTCCAAATTCATTTCTTGATGGGGGACTGATATAAAGCCATGTTTATGTTGTGTGCTTGTTTAAATAAAGATGTCTAAAGCAATTGGTCTGTTGTTTGTTACCTCTTCCCTCTATTCGGCCAATGCCTTAGTGGTGTATTAGTAACATTTTAACATATTGATTAGTACATACACCTAATCCTAACAGACTTTGACTTAGACTGGGGGTCCCAGCGTGCACTGTGCAGTCCGGTGGTCTGAATATATTTAGGTGTAAATGGGGTTTTATTTTATATGTATGTGTATTTGAGTAAAGTGAGTTATTGTGTTGTGTTTTAGTGTCTTGTAGCGTGCTCATATGCATAGGGTCTCTTATTGGTTCATGGCTAGTTGCCGTCATTGTGTCTGTGTGTTCATTTGGTGATCTGAGTGAGTTGGGATATCAAAACTGCCCTCAGTTTGGTGGAAACACTTTGTTAGTGGTGGTAATGTGTCCATGTTGTGTAGGTGTTTAAATAAACAATATTGTAAATAACGTTTTATACACTGGTTGGGTTGCGTGTTGGAGAATATATGGCCACCTATGCTGACCTCATCCATTTATAAAACTAGACAGCCAACAAGCTGCAGCTCTAGATGAACAACTGAAAGGTGTGCCGCAGTTGTACGAGTGTGCCACCTAGTGTCTTGGAGTGAAAAACAGACCAACGGTTGTAATGGCTTCGAATTGTTGGTCTCACACTGCAGACTGAAACTTCTCCCCTCGTCGATCGTCTCCTGAGTAGTGACGGAAACGTTCCCCGAGCAGCGGCTCCAGCCCCTCGGGTGAGCCGTAGAGCCTCACGACGCATGCGATCCCTCCTCCGACCACCATCACCACCAGCACCACTACGACTATAGCGATGGTCAGGACTTCCGAAAGGGTGTACGGGCGAGCTGTAAAGGAGACAATGTGAAGGAAAAGTTACACATGGGTTGTTTAGCCGGTAAGGGTAGATGGTACGAGGATTAAAAATACTTGATTTTTTTAATTTAATGCAATTTTATTTTTGACCACCAGATGGCGCAGACAGACACCATACTCACAGATGCATATCCAGTTTTCAATTTCTTTTAATTGCAGTGGAATAAAGTTTCTTTTTGTTTCAGTTATTATATTAAATAATGATATTAAATAATTTTTAAACACGAGAAGTACAGTATTTTAAACTGTTATTCTTCATAAATAAAAAGGTTATTTATTTATATGCTATGTTGACGCTACAGTAAGACAAGATAACGCCTTTAGTGTCAAAAACAGAATAAGACACTTTTATTATTGCACTGACAGAATAAAAATAAATATTGAATATAAGAAATGTTGTACAGAGGTATTGCAGTGACAGAGTAGTGTATTTTGTTTACAATTTTAAACCTAGAATTTCTAGTCATTTCTTTTAATTGCAGGGGACTAAAGTTTTACTGTTAAAAAACGTATACAAGAAAATATCCATTGTTTACACTACAGAAATAAAAAAGTAATGTCTTTGGTCAACTGTAAAATCAATAACTGTGAGAAAATCGAATCATGAACTCGGTATTGTGAATCAAATCGAATCGTGAGAAGATTATTCGCCATGTCACACAGATGGAATAAGGCTCTTATGCTAGCATGCAGTGGTTTTCTTTCTCAAAATATAACGCCATTCATTTTATACCAAAAATTGGCAGCAATGTTCTTTTTGAAGGCCAATGGCTTTCATAGCACTGTTCATATCACACACACACGCCTAGCTGAAGAGCTTAAGTTAACCTTGCTTCAGCAAGAGAAGACTAAATTACTCATTTTCCTTTTTAAAAACAAAATAAAACAAGCTTGGACTGTTATTTCTGATGAAGACTAAAGACCTTCAACTGACTTCTTTTCTCTCTCTTTTTGTTTTTTGCCTTTCCTATCTTCTAAAATGTCCTGAACTGATGCTTTTTACTTTTGCAAAGATTTTGAAATATGTTATCTTTGTTGTTAGACTGTATAAAGAAATGTTACATTTGTGTTATTGAACTCCAAACAGTAAGTTAACAGAACAATAATCTGTGTTTTACATTCTGTTAATTTATTATTCATTGATGAATTAATTCAGAATTTGAGTGCCCTCTGAACACCAAATTAACTGCTAATCCTTGCTACTCACAGATATGTCATATCTAATCACTTCCCACAATAAATAAATGATAAATTATGTTCTGTTTATCTGCTTTTAGGACTTTATATGATGTTTGGGCCATATTTATTTATAATATAGTAATTCCAAACGGTTCCCAAACTAGCCCCACTGTAGCCTATATGCTCTCAAACTCGGGTCCCTTCCAGAATAAGGTGGGTGCATATTGTGATCATGTGACACTTTAATTGCAGACAGGTGAGCTCGGGGCAATTAATTGCGGACTGATGTTTTAGCCGAATTGTGTATATGCGTGTAATAGCTTAGTAATGGAGTTTTAGTTTACATTAGCGTTAAATTCTGAACACTAATTAACATAAACAACCTGGATTATTAATCTGTGTAGCGTGGTGGAGGCTGATACTTATCAGGTATGTGAGCTCTTATAAGTTATTATTATTATAAAAGTACACATATGGTTTGGCCAAGTTGTAGTCGTCCTTTGTTGGTTGTGTTAGCAGTGTAAGTAAGTAGCTTGTTTAATGATAGTTTTAATGATAGTACAGACTATAGGCTAACACAATCCTAAATCTAGGTAAGTAACGTTCGGTTATTTCATTTTTAACTCGTTGTTAATATATTAGCAAATATCCAGCAACTTTTTCTGACACCAAGCCCATTTCTTCCCTGCGAAGTGTTCTGAGTTGAACCGTTAGAGGCTTGTGAGGATAATATTTGATATTTGGAAAGGATATAAACTTTCGTATGGCCTTTTAAAAACCGCTTTTATATATTGCTCTCTGTTTAGTTAAATAACTTGAGTGCTTCGCGCCAATTGAACGTGTGCGTATCGTGTCGCTGTCCCAAATTCCCTCCTTTTTATCACTCTCTCACTCGAGGGATTGTTCATCGGGCCCAGAGCTGCAAGCCACGTAGTGTGCACTTGGAGGCGGGACTATAGGGCACGTACCGTTATTTAGGACTGAACCATTATGTACGTACAAACATTTGTTACGGCACGTTTAAAAAATGCATCATGGCAGCGGTTGGCCTAAAAACGTTGTTTGTGAAAGTAATGACAAAGGAGATGTTATTGGCAAGTTCGCTCTGCTGGTTGAAAATGACACAGTAATGAAAATATGTCGAAGTTGAAATTTATTAGCCAGTGGAGAGCCCTAACGGGTCAAAGAAGTGACCGCGCATGTGCGAAGACAGACCAGAGCGGGAGATAAAGTGTCAGTTTCAAAATTGATCGTTTTTAACGGACAGAGGGAAGAGCTATGGGTTTACGACGGTGGGATTTGACAACCAGTAGCCACCTTAACCACTATGCCACCACAGACCCAATTTGGCCCCCCCCCCCCCAAAACGCAGCCTGGGTCAAGTGAGTATACTTGTTTGTTGTTTAATGTGTGAATCATAGTAAACGGTTTATTAGTCAGACTATTGTCGTTGGTGTCAAATCTGTGATCTTTCTATTTTATTATTATTAAAAAAAAATTGAAACATCCCTCTGACAGTGTAGTGATTTCCGTCATTTTTTTACAGGGGTTCTTAGGAAATGTCAGTTTAGCATTCATCGCAGAAGAGTTAAAATTTATTGAAATACGAGAGCACAACAACATAAAGGTCTAAAACTCAAAAAAATATGTTTTGTGAACACAACCTGTTAATGCAAGGACGCCCAGATTTCTACCATTTATTTAAAGCAAGCACATTTCTCTCCAGCTGGATTTGTGAACCGATTAACCACATTCTGTGTGTCTAAATTGTGTTGATAGATAAAGTGTGGCAAAAAAGTTTATTTTTAGTCAGCCACTGATTGTTTGTGCAAGTTCTTCCTATTGAGAAAAGATGAGAGAGGGTCTGTAATTGTCATCATAGGTACACTTCAACTATGAGAGACAAAATGAGACAAAAATTCAGGAAATCAAATGTAGGATTTTTTTAAAAGAATTTTAATTGTTAAATCATGGTGGAAAATAAGTATTTGGTAACCCACAAACAAGCGGATTTCTGCCTCACACAGGACCTGTAACTTTTCTTCTTTAAGAAGCTTTCTTGGCCCTCCACTCGTTACCTGTATTAATGGCACCTGTTTGCCTCGTTATCTGTATAAAAGACATCTGTCCACAGCCTCAAACAGTCAGACTCCAAACTCAAGGCCAAAGAGCTGTTGAAGGACACCAGGACGAAAATTGTAGACCTGAACCAGGCTGGGGAGAGTGAATCTACAACAGGCAAGCAGGTTGATGTGAATAAATCAACTGTGGGAGCAACTGTAAGAAAATGGAAAACATACAAGACCACGGATAATCTCCCTCAATCTGGGGCTCCACGCAAGATCTCATCCCATGGGGTCAAAATGATCATGAGAACAGGGAGGAAAAATTACAGAACTACACGGAGGGATCTGATGAATGACCTACAGTGAGCTGGGACCAAAGTAACAAAGGCTACCATCAGTAAGACACTACGCTGAGAGGGACTCAGATCCTGCAGTGCCAGGTGTGTCCATCTGCTTAAGCCAGTAAACGTCCAGGTCAGAAATTTGCCAGACGGCACATGGATGATTCAGAAGAGGATTGGGAGAATATCATGTGCTCAGACGAAACCAAAATAGAACTTTTTGGTTAAAACTCAACTCGTCGTGTTTGAATGCTGAGTTGTATCCCAAGAACACCATACCTACTATGAAGCATGGAGGTGGAAACATTATGCTTTGGGGCTGTTTTTCTGCAAAGGGGACAGGACGACTGATCCTTGTTAAGGGAAGAATGAACGAGGCCATGTATCATGAGATGTTAACCCAAAACCTCCTTCCATCAGTGAGAGCATTGAAGATGGAACGTAGCTGGGTCTTCCAGCATGACAATGATCCCAAACACACCGCTCGGGCAACGAAGGAGTGGCTCCGTAAAAAGCGTTTTAAGGTTCTGGAGTGGCCTAGCCAGTCTCCAGACCTCAATCCCATAGAAAATGTGTGGAGGGAGTTCCTATAACACTCAGGGAGTGTTTTCTTGCCTCTGTCGCCCTAGGCTTGCTCAATTTGGGAATGGACGTAGTTATTAGGAGATAATCTAAACTTGTAAAGTTGCTTTGAGACAATGCTCCATTGTAAAAAGCGCTATATAAATAGATCTGACTTGACTTGAAGGTCCGTGTTGCCCAGCGACAGCCCTAAAACATCACTGCTCTAGAGGAGATCTGCATGGAGGAATGGGCCAAAATACCAGCTACAGTGTGTGCCAACCTGGTGAAGACTTACAGGGAAAACGTTTGACCTCTGTCATTGCCAACAAAGGTATGTTACAAAGTAATTGGTTTGAACTTTGTATTGCCAAACCAAATACTTATTTTCCACTAATTTACAAGTAAATTTTTAAAAATCCTACAATGTTGTGATTTCCTGGATTTTTTTCTCATTGTGTCTCTCATAGTTGAAGTGTACCTATGATGAAAATTACAGACCTCTCTCATCTTTCTCAGTAGGAGAACTTGCACAATCAGTGGGTGACTAAATACTTTTTTGCCCCACTGTACATTGTCATCTCTGAAATGTTGACTGTTTGCAAACACTGCAGCCATGGTGTGAAATACGCATCAGATTAGTACCTGGCCTTCGGTTCTACCAGTGTTTTGGATTTTAATCTCTTTCATTTTAAAAGTTGACTGTAGGTTATCCAGGTATTGTTTTTAATTATTATTACTGGACTGTGCTGTAGACCCCTATAGGATATGCTTTGTCTTTGTAATGTAAAAAAGGAGCATATCTAACGGATATAACGATCTCGGTCCTTTGGCCAGGTCACAGACTCTTGGCTTCTTGCCAGTACATGTTGGTGAGAGTGCATTCGCCTTAAAATGGTAACTCGTCACTTACTTGGCCATTGGACCTCGTAGGTGTATCCAAGACTGTCTGGGGCGGAGACGAACATTTCTGCATTCGTGACCGGCGGCCAGAAAGGGACCATGTTGAAGTGCCGGTTGTGACCGATGGGAGCGTTTTCTTCAGGGTAGACTGCCGTTCCTAAAATGATGAGTGGGTGTGATGTCAGATCTCCAGTCATGCTGAGAGATCTGACATGGTTTGCGTGCTCGTACCTGGGCTATGGCGGCGGAGCCACTCGTCAAAGACGGCATCGGTGAAGGAGTGCAGCAGTACGAAGACAGGATCGTTAGGGGATATGTGGGTCTGGCCTCCTGTGCCGTTCAGGAACAGATGAGCCAGGTTGTGGAGGCTTCGCACCGTCGGGTCGTAGTCACCCTGAGGTGCGCTGTAACCTAACGGACGTGGCACACGGAGTAGCCGTGTTATATCGCGGAGAGTAGAATAGTGTGTGGGTATGTGTAGTATAAAGCAGTATAGGCAAAGGGGTTCTTATGTACTTAGATTGGCAGCTCGCCCAGATTAGCTCTATGTGTGTGAGAGAGACACCTTCAATAGTGTTTCGGAAGCTCCGGCTGGACGTTGAGTAGTATGGAGGTGTATCGAATGTACTGATCTCCAGGCAATCGATGACATCATGAGGTTCAGGTAGTTTCTGAACCATCGGTCGCGCCACGTTTCCGCCAGGGTTACGCCTGATCGGGCCGCCTTCTGTACCTGCGTACTCATAAAGAATTGTATTATCATACCGTAAACATTACACAGACAAATTCAATGGTATTTGCATATATATACACAATTGTAATAAATATACAATTGCGATATTGTGGTTTTTGATGTTAATCCGAGCAGAAACCATAGTCTGAATTTCAAATTTAGAATTTTCCCAGGCATGCAATGAACAGTACTCTCCCGCACTCAGATGAGGAAGTCGGCAGTGCGTGATGTAGGGAGTCACATGGCTGAGAAATGTAGTGAGGAAATGTCTTGGTTGCGCAATAATCGTTTCGTTTTTCACTTTCAATACATTGCTCAATAAATTACATGAGATATGAAATACTTTAATAAATTAAGCTTTATGTTAATGACTGACCAATTGTAGTTTAATCTACATGTTTTATGCAATATCATCGAGCATCAGTGTTGGACAGTAACTAAGTAAATGTAATCCAGTTCTGTACTGTTTTTGTCATTTTTTGTGTATCTGTACTTTACTGAGGTATTTCCAATTCGGGCGACTTGTTTGAATTCCAACAGACTGACACTTTTGGTTTAAAAACCTTAACAAGAAAATGTGCACCGTTTTGCGTGCTTCCGAATTGAAATGAAATGAATGTTTTTATTGACTGTGAAAATGAGAAAATCGAACCGTGGGCAGTCGGCCCTAGCATGTGTTGTGGTGAGAGTGTCCCTCACTGTTGCAGACGGTCCCTAGCGTCTCGTACTGCTCCACATCCTCACAGATGACTCTCCACTGAGAGAACACAGAGTTGGAGCTGATGCCGTTCAGCTCGAAGTTGCTGGGGGCTCCGAGCAGGTCGTCTGCGCAGATATGGCACTCGTTTCCACCGGTAGCAAAGTTCCAGTATGGTAGAGCGAATGCCGGGTCTCCCAGCATGTCCTGCACACACAGTCATGTGCTGTTAGGGTAAAGTGGGAATGTGCAGCAATCACAGCACCTGTGTTTAGTCGTGTGTGGGGTGGTCCATGCGATCCCTCACCTGCATGTCCCTCTCCAGCTGGAGCAGATGGAACCGATGCCACGTGAGGAATCCCGGGCCCTCGTGAGAGAAGTCCACACCTCCGAAGCTCTGCTGTCCCGCGCCCATGTAGGTCTTCCCGACAGAATAGTAATGAGTCCAAACGAAGAAGTTGTAGAGGGTAACGTTCTCGCACCAGACGGCATTTCCGTCCTGGCTGAAGATCTCTTGGTAGCGCCTCGTGCAGATCACCAGGTCGGGGTGCACGGTCCTCTTGGCTCGGTCGAGAGCGGTAATGAACGCCTGTTTCTCGCCTGGAGACATCTGCAGGATGTCCCGCCGTACTGGATAAGCAAAGGAATGAATGAAGTTAGAAAGAGAGAAATCGTGGACTATTAGTAGTAGGATGCTTGGCTGAAATGGAAAATTTTAACAGGCTGAGCAGACTGACAACCAAAAATGAGTAACGAAGGTGTTTTATTATTGGTTCCTGACTTGCCCTGTGTCTCCAGATATCCTGGACATCGTATAATGATTCCACAGGGCCAACATTTTCACTTTGAATCTGCTGCTGCTCAAGCCAAACGTGTTCTTGTAATGTTTATTAATAGTAAAACAATTATTTAAACGTCTGTAAGAATCCGCTCGAGTCAGGAGCAAAATGCAGGCGATGGTGAGCAACTTGACAAAGAAGCACTTGATTTAGGGACTATGGTAGCCTAGTGGTTTAGATACAAGACTACGGATCAGAAGGTACAGGGTTCAAATCTTAGCTCTGCCAAGCTGCCCCTGTTGGGTTTTTGAGCAATACCATTAACCCCACTTGCTTGGATTGTAAAACAGTATTAACTGTAAGTCACTCTGGGTAAGAGCATCTGCTAAATGACTTGATCTTGAAGAATTCAAACATCGAATGGTACGGAGGAAATTTTATTTGACCCCAAATTCTAACTAAAATTCAGATTTTGAACATTGTTACCCTAAATAAAACACTCAGTGGTGCGATCTTCCAGAGACGATGTATGTTATCCAGTCCAGTAGGTGGCGATAATGCACCAATATGGTACGGAATTGCATAAAAACCCATAAAACCCCTCCAAAAGAAGAAATGTGAATATTATTTACATTACATTTACAGCATTTAGCAGACGCCCTTATCCAGAGCGACTTACAATTGATACAGTCTTACAATCCAAGCAATTGTGGGTTATGGGCCTTGCTCAAGGATCCAACAGTGGCAGCTTGGCAGAGGTGGGATTTGAACCCTGGACCTTATGGTCCAGAGTCCAGTACCTTATCCGCTACCACAGTACCACATATTATATTATGTTTATGTATACTATATTAGTCAATGGGTGCGATTTCAGACACTCCCTCAGCCTCACCCCACTGATAAGACGAACGCCAAAACTGTGCTCGCATCAGTGGCTATTTTTCTTTACAATACACTTATTTCATGTCTTGATTGATTATATTACATTCATTTGCTTTATTCATGCTTTAAATCATTAATTAAATAGGTGATATATCTTTTGAACCAAAAAGTTCTATTTTGGTCTCATCGTCCACAAAACGTTCTTCCAAAGCCTTCTGGCTCGTCCACGTGATCTTTAGCAAACTGCAGACGAGCAGCAATGTTCTTTTTGGAGAGCAGTGGCTTTCTCCTTGTAGCCCTGCCATGCACACCATTGTTGTTCAGTGTTCTTCTGATGGTGGACTCATGAACATTAACATTAGTCAATGTGAGAGAGGCCTTCAGTTGCTTAGAAGTTACCCTGGGGTCCTTTGTGACCACACCAACTATTACATGCCTTGCTCTTGGAGTCTCCTTTGTTGGTCGACCACTCCTGGGGAGGGTAACAATGGTCTTGAATTTCCTCCATTTGTACACAATCTGTCTGACTGTGGATTGGTGGAGTCCAAACTCTTTAGAGATGGTTTTGTAACCTTTTCCAGCCTGATGAGCATCAACAACTCTTTTTCTGAGATCCTCAGAAATGTCCTTTTTTGTCGTACCATGACACACTTACAAAAAAATTGTTTGAAGAGGCAGACTTTGATAATCCCTGTCCTTAAAATAAAACAGGGTGCCCACTCCACCTGATTGAAACCCCATTGATTGAAACACCTGACTCTAATTTCACCTTCAAATAACTGCTAATCCAGAGGTTTCCATTACTTTTGCCCACATCACTAATATGTAATATTGGTAATTTACATCAGTAAATAATGACCAAGTATAATAGGTTGTCTCATTTGTGTAACTGGGTCTCTTTATCTACTTGGGACTTGGTGAAAATCTGATGATGTTTTAGGTCCTGTTGATGCAGAAAATATAAAACTCTTAAAGGTCACAAACTTTCAAGCACCACTGTACATAGTGTTTAGTGTATGTATAGGGTGTGCATGTATGTGGTGTGTGTGTTTCCGTACCCAACATTGGAACCTCTTGTCCACGGTTTGTTCCAGTCAGCCAGCCGGCCACCGCTCACAATTATAAACGGCAAAATTGGCGTTGCACCGGCAGGTTTATGTTGAAAAAAACGCAGCGGCCATCTCTCGACGATCATTCCTGTCCATCGTGGGGGTACTGGCGGGCCGGCGGGCGCAGGTAGGCAACGATCGCACGCACCGGCCCAGTCCCGTCCTGACCCGCATTCTAATCGGCCGTCAAGCGGGCGATGGAAAGAAGGTGCCGCTGAGAAAAACATAGGGGGTAATGATGGCGTGGAAAACTGGGCTCAGCTGAGACAGGCACCACACCCAAATGAAAAAAAGATTGGCTGCCACATCCCTCAGGAGGCTACAAAAGCACACACAAACTTAGTAACACAATTACATAAATACACATAACTTCTAGGAATATGACATTGAGCTCATCCGAAAGATTTGTCGATAAAGATACGTTAACGCTGGTTGATGACCGCCCCATCAACGTCTGTTTGCTTAACAAGTCTAATAAATGGTAATAGGAAAAAAATCGCCCTTTTAACTCCAGCTGTAAACAGCTGGTCAGATTTGTTTTACATTTTTAAAATTTTATTTTCATCAATACCAATTTACTTTGCATTAACTACATGTACAAGTAAGAACTACGTTACCGCTGAGCACCGGTCATCTGTCCGCTGTGACATCGTACCAGTAGCGCCGCGCTGGATTTACATATTTAAAGTGAGTCGAACAGTTTAGGCTTCGGATGCTGTGTAGATGGCAGCGTTCCACTCGTGTTTTCAGTGGCATCTCTGACACATTTCTTGTGAAAATAGCCTTTATGTTTAGATTATAACAGTTTAGACTATGTGACTATGGTAATGTCCGGTCAAGGTCCATTTCAGTCAAAGACCTGTTTCACCGAATGTAATGTGGTGGTTAAACGGTGCATACCTGTGCATTCAAGCCTTTGTTCTCAAAGCTCTGTTTGTTTGCTGAGTTGTACAGCCAACAACTTTGATTCCTTTCTACGTAGTAATGCATATAATAATATATGAATAATGATATATATGCATATTGTGTGCGTCGGTGTGTCCAAACCCACGTTGACTCTCTTGTCACAGATCTACAGTTACACTCAGCCTTTGAACCTTGGCAGTATACAGGTGGTGCTTGAAAGTTTGTGAACTCTTTAGACAGGCGGACGGTGATGCGGGAGGATAAGATAAACGATGACGCTTCTTACCAGAGGAAAGGGATGCATACTCTAAAAAACGCATATGAACGAGGCGGGAAACAAAAGGTTTAAGAACAAGGAGAAGAAAGAGAAACACTAAGGGCGAAGGAGCCAGCTACAAGGAAACTCTTAAAAAAAGCGCGGAAGAGGGGCAAACGGGGAGACCACGAGAGAGTGAAGACCGGAAAGAGATGAGACGAGGCAGCACGAGCCGAAAAGTAAAATGGCATACTCAAAAAGAACATTGCTGCTCGTCTGCCCAGTTTGCAAAGATTCACGTGGACGAGACAGAAGGCTATTGGAAGAAGTTTTGTGGCTGGCTGAGCCAAAATAGAAACTTTTTGGTTTAAAAAGAAAAGCGTTATGTTGGAGAAGAAAACCCTGCATTCCAGCATAGAACCTTATCCCATCTGTGGAAACATGGTGGTGTGTATCATGGGTTCCATCATTGATGGAACATGAATTCTGATCATAATCAGAGAATTGGAAAGGGAAAATGGCTCAGGGACATCTGCCCATTGAATGAATCTCAAGAGAAGGTGGGTTCATGCAGCAAGACACCGACCCAAGCACACAAGCCGTTCTACCAAAGAATGGTTACAGAAGAATAAAGTTCATGTTTTGGAATGGCCAAGCCAAAGTCCTGACCTTAATCCAATGGAAATGTTGTGGAAGGACCTGAAGCGAGCAGCTAATGTGAGGAAACCCACCAACATCCCAGAGCTGAAGCTGTTCTGTACGGAGGAATGGGCTAAAATTCCTCCAAGCCGGTGTGCAGGACTGATCAACCAGATACTGAAAGCAAAGGCTCACATACTTTTGCCACTCACTAATATGTAATATTTGGTCATTTTCTTCAATAAATAAATGACCAAGTATAATCTTTTTGTAATAAAGTATAATATTTTTTTAAATCTACTTTTAGGACTTATGTGAAAATCTGATGATGTTTTAGGTCATATTTATGCAGAAATACAGAAAATTCAAAAGGGTTCACAAACTTTCAAGCACCACTGTATATGTGTTATTCTTATTATTTTACAAACCAGTATCGTAAACAAATAATAAAAATAAACATAAACGTCAGAGATTATCTAAAGCAGTTACATGAAGACGCGTGTGTGTTTAGTTACAGGAAAAAAAATAGACGAGACAAATCAGTTGCTTCAGTCCAACGCCAAACAAGCCAATGAACACCAAATGTGTTTTGGCATCTGAATAAATGTGTCTTTTATAAAACAATTCCTTTATTCCAGGTAATTTACAGATACTGTTACAGAGGTCAAACATAAGTAAAATACATTGGATGCAAAGTTAAACAGAACCTCAGCAGTGTTAGTGCTCGGGTAGTTAATACTAGTTATACCGTAACAAACTTTTTTTTTTTTTTCTTCAAGTAATTTGCATATTGCTGCTCATTCTGAAATCACCTTACCTTATGCATCGCAAAATCCAGTAATAATAGTAATATTTAGAAGTAAAGCATGTACCTGGACTGTCTTCTCTCCCTGCTTACTGCTTATCCTTGTATGAACCTTTGTAGATTCTTTATATAAGCCTACCCTCATGACTGCACTCGTCTGACTGACCCTTTTGCCTCATGATCAGCAGTCGAGAGAGAGAGAGAGAGACAGAGAGAGAGAGAGAGAGAGAGAGAGAGATGGGAAGCTAACTAATAATCAAAAAATCTAATGTATTTTGGTCTTACATGCAGTAAAAAAAATTTTTTTTTTTTTTTTTTTTTGTTTAATATGTGGTGAGACAATAAAGCAATGTACATCCTATTTCAAAGATATGGAAGAGGAAAGGGTGTACATGGATGCGTAAAAGTGCTTCCCCTGCTGCCCTATGAAAAGGCTCTCAGAGGATACTTTTGGGTAGTGTACTTCTTGGTGAGAGATTGTTGACTGCTGGACATGCCTCTAGCCTGTAGAGCCTCCACACTTATAGTTTGCCAGCTGGTCCTATAAATGCTCGATTGGTGATAAATCTGGCAACCGGGCAGGCCAAGGAAGTGACATTCCTGGGTAGGATGCCCTGCACATATTGCTGAGCTGTTGGTGTCCCTCGTATCACTACTGGGGGTGACTGACTGTTGTATGCTATGGCTCCACAGATCATCACACCAACAGTTGGGCAGAGTGTCACTCCACAGGAAAAGCAGGATTGAAGCGCTCACCACGAGGCCTCCATACTGGAGGTCACAATGAAACGAACCTGTTAGTCTCAACCAACATTCACATAGATGTTCTGCGATGGGCCATGACGTTACACCTGGGAAACCTTGGAAGGATGTGGATTTTGCTGTGACACCTACCTAAACACTGTTGCAGACCATGTGCACCCCTTCATGGCAACCTGTTTGTGCAGAATAATGCACGATATCTGCCACACTACAAAAATGTTCAGGAATGGGTTCAAGGTGTTGTCTTTGGAAAGTGCTGAACAAAATTCTGATCCATAGAGACCTCACCTTGCGACATACAGGACTGCTGCTAAGGTCTCGGTGACAGTTACCACAGGACACCTTCAGACGTCTGAAGAGTCAGACCTGAGGTGGACCTACATGACATTAAGGTTATGGGTGATTGGAGTATGGTGTGTGTTATATCTATATATCTTAAATACAGGCAGTTTCATTGATCAGAAGTTCAAAGCTTTAGTGTCTTTTCCATCATATGCCCTGTGTGAAGAGGGCCCATTGCGAAGGATTCCTCCTGGACTTGAGCGCAGTCTGAGAGATCGTCCATAGCAGACCTGCATAAAAATGAACACAACCTTAATTGTTACAGTACCATGTTCAGAGATTCCCAGTCATCCAGGTCATGGTAGACGTGAGTGTTTGAGTTGAAGGCATCTGGACTCCATTTTTACCTCTAGTATTTAACCTCTAGTGGGGTTGTCACCTTGGTGATGGTCTTAAGAGTCAATGAACCACCCAGTCAACACGTGAGTGGTTAGGGTCACCGGGGCTAAGGTGTGTCCCCTTTGCGAGTCGTTGGAAGGGATCTCAATACTACTTTGTTTATTTTATCTACAGTACTGTATTTTTAGTGCAAATAACTCTCCATGGGTCCTAATAAGGTTAATGATAAGAGCCAACCGAAAGGAAAACAGGAACTGAATCCTGAAACTGAAAATCTGCACTTTTTACCCACTAAATTTTCAAAACTCATTACTTTTGTTTGATTTCAGTATTTTTGAGCAGATTACTAGTGCTTGTACTTAAGTAAAGACCTCATGTATGTGGTGTGCTCACCTTTCATCAGACGGCATGGTCGTGTCTGACTTTGCATCACGTTCAACGCCTCCAAGTCCATCTTCACATGCTTTCTCTAGGACTGTCCCACTGCCATCACACACACACACACATGTTGCCATTTCTTTCAGATTTTCATTAAGAAAAAACACTTACAGACGTTGCATTCTCAAGTTCCCATGCATTCGCAAACCTGCTTTGCTTGCTTTTGCATTTCAAAATGTAGACCGCAGTGACGGCGCTCTGCAGAATGAGGACGCACGCCACTGCAATCGCTCCAACTTTCCAAGCGTCTTGTTTTCCCGACGTGGGTTCTTTAAAGGGAGAAAATGCACGCTCAGTTCTGAAGTAAAGACCACTAGTGACTGTTTCATAAATGTGTTTCATAAATGGTAGTAAGGTTAAGTACTTGTTTTGTCTGCAGGTTCTTCCACCAGTTCCTCCGTTTCCCCAAGCTTTGTACCCAGAGTTGGGAACGGTCCGAGCTCGTGGACCTCACTGCCCAGCGTTGGCATTTCTGGGTCAGGCAGAGGGTCTCTGGAGGTTATGATGTAATTCATAGCATTGTTGTCGTCCATGACGTCTGGAGGTATGCAACGAATACAACAATATATGTTTAGAAATGGAGTGTTTAGATATCTGAATCCACTAGGTGCTGCTTGAGTTTAGTCTTTTTAACCAAAAATTTAATGAAAACAATTGTGTTTTAGAGATACAGTACAGTCTGCAGTTCATTTAAAGTACTGTGCAAAATCTTTTTAGATTTGTTAGATTTGGACACCATTAGATTAGTGGTTTTAGCAATGGTAAAATCACCATTTAGAATTATTTCTTAACAGATAGATATATTGGATAGATGGATAGATTGGGGACATCACACGAAATATTTGCCACTGTAGCCCACAGAAGTTGTTTATTTCTGATGTTTCTCAGTAAGTATTCCCAAATCTAGGCGCAAAGCTGGCAGAGACAAACCCAAACAGCCTGAACATTATAGCACTAGTGTTAAAAATCAAGTGGGAAGAATTTCAAGCTGTAAGGGACTATCATAATAATTGACTCTTTCAAAGGGGATGATGATGATTTTCTGTAGGCATTACACATTATATATGAGTGGATGTAGTAAAATAAAAAGGTTTCAAATATAGAAACATGGCTTTAGCACAAAGACAACGCGTTGGACAGCACGAGTGACCACGTTTTCCACTTTTTAACTTTAGCCTAGCCCTCTGACAACGTTCCAGCGCTCACCGTCCATGGTGTTGGACTCCTCCCTCGTCGTATCCAAAACGAGCTCGACTGGAAAACAGGAGAGACATTTAAGACAGAGGTGTAAATTACAGCACAGGGGTGAGACAGGACCCGAGAGCACATATGGAATTTATTCCAGTAAAGAGACTGAGAAGTAATGATATATGGTCATTATGGCACCGCTGAAAAAAATTGTAAATCTAATCTAGTGGTGGCCTGAGACTTTTGCACAGTACTGGAAACCATTTTGTTAGTTGTAGTTCAGAAAGTAAGCCATATTTAATCCATACAAAAAAAGTTTCATCGTGGCTCCAAGATGCTGTACTTTCTTAATATTATCATAATATAATTTAGCAAATCATTTAAATTTAAGCTATTACTATAAACTTATTAATTAGATAACATTGTTTAAGTTTTATCCTTACATATAACATCTAAGCCGCCCAAGGAGGTCAGGTATCTTTTTGAATCTTGGTCCTCCTAAGGTTTCTTCATTATAATATTTAGGGAGTTTTTCCTTGCCACTGTCGCCCTAGGCTTGTTCAGTTTGGTTTTGGGGCTTAGATAATAGAAAATCGTAAAGATGCTTTCAGACAATGCTCCAGTGTAAGAAGTGCTATAGAAACCACTCGGACTCTTAGATTGGAGAACATCAAAGTCACGTTGAAAAGTAATAGGGCTTCGTTTTACTTTAACTTAATGGTTAAGGTACTGGACTATGGACCAAAACCTCCAGGGTTCAAATCCCACCTCTGCAAACTGCCTCTGTTATATCCCTGAGCATGGTCCATTGTAGGTTCTTGGGTGGGAGTGTGAGTTACGTTCAGGATTTGTTCGTTTGGAAAAGTTGGAGGAGGTCTGTAAATGTGGGGTTTGGTTTTAACTTCCCATTGCTTGTTGCCCTGTTGTTTGTGTTAGTGTCTTGGCCAATCTCCTCAATAACAATAGAACAATAGAAATGGAGTGCTTTTTGACTTTCAAATTCAATGATTTGAAGGACTTCTAGTGGAGGACAACTGCTTTTTCTTATGAGGGCTATCATAAACTTAAATGTGTGAAAATCCACTAAAGTACGTACCTAGATCTTGCATGGCCGTCATTCTTGCTTTGGAGTTTTCCACTTGTCTTTCTGACGAGTCCCCTCCAGCGTACGCCTTTTCCAATTCTCCAATTCCATCTACTGTTGCTTCCTGTTCATTTTCTTTTTGATCCTTCTCCACTTCAGTTTCTACTACAGAGTCATCTTCAGCAACCATTTCTGTTCCAATGCCATATTCTTGGTCTGGACTGGGCTGGGATTCTGCCGTTTGTTCCCAGTTTTGACTGTTTTGTTGGTCTGCTTCCACTCTTTCTAAGTCTAGGGTTTGCTGTTCCTTTACTGACTCAACATTCTGTTCAAAAGCCTGGACTGGGGATTCATCTGGCTTAATGGGTTTTTGTTCAGTTGGGTGTTTATCCTTTGATTCATCTCTTGTATCAACTTTTGAGTTCGCCTCAAATGCTGCTGCTTCTTTTGGCTCTGGAAACAGTGTCTCAGCAGTCTCAACCTGATCTTGAACTGACTCTAGTTGAGATGACTCTCGGACTGGTTCCTCTACATCGTGAACTGATTTCTCAACTGATTTATTCGTGCCTTTGTGCGTTTTTTCAGCTGAGTCTATAAGTTTGGTGTGCTCCTGCTCTCCGTCGAGGCTCTTTGCGTCCTCAGCTGCAGTTTGTTGTGTTCCTGGATCTTCTGGGGGCTGATTTGCTCTGTTCTGGTCCACAGCCTGTTCAGAAACCTCTCTTAGCGCGTAGTGTCTAGAGAAGTTTGCTGCCTGTTCAAACACAGCTTGTACTGCATTCATGAGGCCCCCCAAGATCGGCAGAGTGGAGTCAGGGTTAAGAGATGAAGGAGCATGGTCTGGACAAAATAAAATGAGACTATTAGGGGGGAAAAGAGTATTATTATGAAAAAGGCAATGTGCAACGAACTGGCGTCCCATTAAGGGCAGGCTCATGTCTGCACATTATAGGCACCGAACACCCAACCCCTGACCAAAAAAAGCAGTGCTAAATCATGAAAACTACAAACGGACCAAACAGAAAGGCAGGATCTAGTGAAATTAATGAATGCATCGGGTCTAACAAAAAGAAATGTTCACTGGTGAGAAAGTGTAGGACTGCAAAACATAACATACCTTGACTCTGGCTTAGATGTAGCAGCAGGACCCAAAACAAGCCTCTAAGAAGATACAGTTCCATGAGGAACGACGTCTTCAAACAAAAAAGAACAAAAGAAAATCTGATATCCGCAGCAGAGACCCTTTCTGCAGCAGTGTGGGATGGAGATGAGGAGACTCCCCTTGTCAGTCTCTTTTGTCGTTACTCTGAGGTCGCGCTTCTGTACGGAAAAGTCACATAGTTCTGCAGAATGCCTCACAGAAGCCCAATTGTTGATCGAGCAATTATGGCCCAGCTGCCAGCTTGTAGGGGCAGTCCAATAGGATCAGTGAGGAAGCATGGATATGCGTTTTCTGGCATCGTTTTGCGTGGTTTCATGGGCTAACGTATTTTTGGTCCACGTACAGGGATGCCACCTTTAACGCCCATCCGGCCTTTAAAAAATGCTAATAAATTGTAATAGGAAATTCACATTTAAGACTGCGATTCGTTTTTCTGTCAGCAGGTGTCGCAAGGGTTCGCTCGTACTAGATTTCTGTCATTCAGACGTGAATAGGATGTATAAAAGACAGATTTGTATTTTGTATTATAATCCTGAAGACCTCGACCATTAAAGCGAAAGGACTATACCATAGTCACGTAGTAGTTTAGATACTTTGCACATATAGTGGAACCTCAGAACTCAAACTTAACCGGTTCCCGGAAGGCCATTTGAATCATACGTCTACAGGTTTTACCCATGTTCGAAAATGAAACAGACAGCAGAACGATACCAGGATTTTTTTTTAATATGCCTTTTTAAGGCTGCGATTCTCGGTTCTGTCAGCAAGTGTTGGGCTGTCCATGGTTTTAATGGATTGTTATTTTCATTTAGGATGTCACCAAAATAAAAGTTCATGTAAGAGTCCTTGCTGGAGCCTCTATTTGTGACTTACAAAACCTTTTCCTGTTGCTGCAAATGGACTACATTTATCCAGAATTTTAAAGCTCTTGCTTTCATTGCTCTAGTTCAGCATCATGTCTGGAGGTTTATCCCCTCTGAGCTTTGCAGTCACATGACACTCGCACTGCACTAAGTACGAGCTGGACAGGGGCAGCGGTAGCTTGTGACTGCTTAGGGGTAACCGAGCCAAAAAAGCGCTTACTGATATCCAGGGTACACTTTGCAGAGAGATGTCCAGAAAGGCATGTTTTGGCCGTATTAGTGGGCCAAAGTGCTTAAGACGTATAGCAAACTAATAGGATTTCAGTATTAAACAAATAGAATGTAACTATTTATCGTTCTTGCATCATTTAAAAATAATGACCAAGAGACGTTAACTTTTATCCACAAGGGGGCAGCATACCACGCATGAACCGCAGCTTATTTGTTTTGTATTACTTTACACTGCGACTGGTTCCTTGTCCTGAGCTTTAAACTTAACTCAGTTATTGCTCAGCCGCGCCGTGTTTGTATGTGTAATGTCTTTTTATTAGTCCATAAAAACTCACAGTGCGTGTTTTTAATTGTGTTGAACCATTTATGTCTGGGATTTAGAGCAAAAGTGTGTTTTTGGTGCATTCCAGTAGTGATCTATGACCGACAGTCTGAGTGAAAGTGGGACCTGAGTGGGGTGAGGTGCGATTCAGCGTCTTGTATGCACTTGTACCCTTGAACTAACTGCTTACAGGCTCTTACCAAGGCTGGTAATGAAGTACAAAAGGGAATGAAGAGACAATCAGTGGACACTTGGGGAACTTGCCATTGCATAGCCCTTTACTGACAACGGATACTATAGCAGGCTGACGTTCCTTTTTCGTTCTCAAAAAATGATTACATACTCTCATTTATTTAGGTTCCATGTGCAGAGATCTGCAAGAGGATATGATAGTTCCTTTATTGAAACAAACTGAACCAAATTGTTAGAGTTACAGAAGAGCGCTATAGAAATAGGAAATCCTTAAAGATTTCAACAAACTATCAAAGAAAATCAATTGGTTAGAAACAGAAAATATGCACTCCACAGCAACCCATACAATAGTGGGGGGGAAAAGTATATAAAATCCAAAAATTATTAAATATTAAGCATTTAATGGTCCCAACAGCAAATAACTGGTCAGGAAATGAGCAAGAAGTAAACAAATAGATAACATTGGGGGTAAAATTGCGGACAGGTTTTTACAGAAAATGAGTAGGCGAGTGCATTTACGTGCACTTAATCCGAAAATCAGATTTCTTCTGTACTCCGATCAACAAGTACACATGGAGTTGAGAAATCAGATAATGCGAAACCGGATCTCCACTTTGCAACCAGCCAATAATCTCACAGCAATGTGACAAACTTCAAACTTTAAAATTAAATAATCAAATTCTTCATTTCAGAATCCCCACAAAGTGTTCGATAGGCGTTTCGCTGTCTTTAATTGTGGGGTTGCCAGATCCAGTGAGAAAAAAACAAAAACTGTAGTCAATGGAAAAACAGGCCAAATAAAGGCAGGTCTTTAAGAATACACGGACCTGGCAACCACACAGTCTGAAAACACTGCCTATAATCGGTGCTGGCATAAATGCTATGAGTAATCAGATTACTGGAGTAAAATACAGCTCTCTCTATCTGATTTCGCAATCTGATTTCTAGAACAGGCCATGCTGTATACATGAGCACTTTAATAATCAAAGAAGTACAGAAATCCGACTATGATCGAATTATTAAGTGCACGGAAACACACTGTGTTGTTCCAATCCAATGCTCGTGGCTTCCAACAGTTGAGTTCTTGGAGAAACGTTTCTCAGTTAGCTTGTGCTTAATGTGAGACTATCGTGGGGCTCGTCGCAGTGAAACCAGGAGCTTTGTCTCTTCAGAAGCAACTTTTCAATTGTGAGAAGCCTTTACTCAACACTTTCCTCCTCCAAAGCAGTCTTTCTGCTTAAGATTTAAGGTTGTAGATCTGTGCATATACAGCACTGCTGGTTCTAAACTCGTTGTACATTTTATCAGTTCCACTTACCATATAGAAGCACTTTGTAGTTCTAAAAGGACAGTCTCTATTTCTCTACATACTTCCCCTTTACTCTGTTCTCTAAGGGCCAGGACCCCCACAGGACCAGCACAGATCAGCTGCTGTTTGGGCGGTGGGTCATTCTTCGCCCTGCACTGACCTGTGCTGGTACGAGTGGATCAGACACCTCAGTGTCACTGCTGGACTGAAACCAAAAATGTCCAGCCACCATAAGAAAATACAGTTAGTCCCCAATTTAAGACGGGGATACGTTCCAACAAATCCATCGTAAGTTGAGGAGTTTAATATATACTTTGTGTTAAAATCAAAATTGTTGCCGATGTCACTCCTCTTTTTTTGCTTTGCAATTGATAAAACTAATAATAATAAATTACAAAAATAGCTGAACTTTATATACAAATTCAAAGCTATCGAGATGCTATCGAGTATCTCGTGTAATTTATTGAATAATGCATTGAAAGTGGAAAAACTAAAACGATTAATGTTGCAAATACTGTATTCAAATACAGTTTGTGTGTTGGATTCCCATTATAAAGTAGATGTGGCTCAGAGCAGCAACTCCAGCAGCACTGCTGTGTCTGATCCACTCATACCAGCACAACACACGGGAACGATCCATCACCCAAACAGGACCTGATCTGTGGGGGTCCTGAGCATTAGAGAGCAGAGTAAAGGGGACGAACAAAGTATGTAGAGAAACAGACGGACTACAGTCTGTAACTACAGGACTACAAAAGTGCTACAACGGACAATTAGCGTAGAAACAAGGCGAAAAAAAAACCCATTTTGGCAGATGTAACACCCAGACATGTTCGTTTTATATCAAACGTTTAATATGTTCATGTTTTCATCTTTGTGTACAAGAAGACTAAGTGAGTTTTCCACACTCTCCAGCTTTTTTCATCGCAGCAACAAGCAGTGAGGAGCAAATGGTGGCACCGGCCTCGGGGTCTAGAGCTTCCTAACGTCCTGACCGACGCCTTTGTTGTTAGAACCATTAAAAGCGTAATCGTTTTTTCGTTCGCCGAGCATCGCGGGCTGCAACCGCACTTCACGCTAGAGCATCAACCGCGTCAAGTAGAAAGGTACAAAGGGAAGGGAACTGAAGGGCTGTTTATTATATAATGCTGCAGAACACATTCAGCAGGTTGAACCCTTCATCTAGAAAACGCACAAGGGCGGGAAAAAACAAAACAATGGGAAACTGGGGAGCCGGGAGGTCGAGAGGTAAAAAGTTTGGTTGTTTAGAGTAGCTAGGCTCGCTTCGGGGGTCTTTAGACCTTTAACGGTGGAAAGCGCTCCCGGTTGAATTCACCTCAATGAACGACGAGGGCGCCGGCAGCGTAGCTCACCGAGCTGTCCGACCAGTTTCGGCACTGGCTCGACTGAGCATAGTTCAAGAAAGAAAAGTTCATGTCGATCCCGTTTTTCTTCAGCTCCGCCACGGCCTGATGGAGAGAGGGGGAAAAAAAGTTAGCTTTCAGAAAGTTGACAACTTTATAGAGTGGTACTTTTTATTTTGAGCCAATTCGCTTCTTTTGGGCTTGTTTCCCATAGACCTGGTTGACTGTTCCTCTTGTGGGATCTGGCAACCTTAATTTGTGCATGCGTATATGAATGAGTTTGGTTGTTAGCTCACGTTTGGACTAGAGACGATCGTGTATGTCTGTAAGACTTTCCTCTACTTATTTGTACCAAGCTGTAAATGGCGTTCGTGGTGTGGCATACAGTGGTGTGAAAAAGTGTTTGCCCCCTTCCTGACTTCCTATGTTTTTGCATGTTTGTCACACTTAAGTGTTTCGGAACATCAAACCAATTTTAATATTAGTCAAAGACAACACAAGTAAACACAAAATGCAGTTTTTAAATGAAGGTGTTTATTATTAAGGGAGAAAAAAATCAAAAACTAAAATGGCCCTGTGGAAAAAGTGATTGCCCCCCCTTGTTAAAACATAACTATGGTTTATGACATCTGAGTTCACTGTCTCTTGCCACACCCAGTCCTGATTATGGCCTCACCTGTTCTCAATCAGGACATCACTTAAACAGGACCTGCCTGACAAAGTGAAGGACACCAAAAGTTCCTTAAAAGCTACACATCATGCCGAGATCCAAAGAAATTCAGAAAAACAATTGAGAAAGAAAATAATTGAGATCTATCAGTTGGAAGGGTTGTAAAGCCATTCTCTAAAGCTTTTGGAACTCAGCAAACCACAGTGAGAGCCCATATCCACCAAATGGAGAAGACCTGGAACAGTGGTGGAACATTCCCAGGAGTGGACGGCGACCAAAATCACCCCAAGAGTGCAGCCAACAGCTTATCCTCGGGGTCACAACGACCACACATCAACATCCAAAGACTGCAGGCCTCAGTTAGGTCAGGTTCATGCCTCCAAAAACAATGATACCAAAACACAGCAGCAAGTCCACCTCTGAAGGCTGAAGAAAAAACAAAATGAAGACTTTGGGTGGCCTAGTCAAAGTCTGAGCTGAAACCCTATTGAGGATGTGTGGCATGACCTTAAACAAGGCCGGTCTTTCATGCTGGAAACACGGCTCCAGGTGGGGGGGGCCTGAATTAACACACATTTGCAAAGATGAGTGGCCAGAAGTCCTCCACAAGCTGTTAAAAAAGTCTCAGTGCAAAGTTTTATCACAAACGCTGGTTGCAGTTGTTGGCTGCTAAGGGCGGCGGGCCAACCAGTTATTAGTGGAGGGGGGGGACGCGCACACATCAGGCTTTTCACACGAGGTGGCCATGTAGGGTTTTGGATTTTTTCCTCCCTTAATTAATTAAACCCCTTCATTTAAAACAACTGCATTTTGGTGGTTACTTGTGTTGTCTTTGACTAATATTGAGCAAAGGGGTGTGTGTTGTGTGAGTTACGAACACTTAGTGGGACAAAAGTGCAAAAAAAAGAAAATTAGGAAGAAGGCAAAACTTTTACACAATGTATATAATCTGGTTCACAATCACTCGTTGCGTCTCTGGTTCGTCTGGGCTGGTTCTTCCGGGTTGTTCGTAATGCTGTCAACAACAATGCTTGAATGCTTTCAATGTCATTTATCATTATTTATTACCGAAAAAAAAAATTTGAAAAAGCAATACGTTTAAAAGAACGCCGATAGGGTGACGGACGCCGCAATAGATTGGAATTTCTTCAAGTAGTTACTGAAGGACACATGGGGCCAATCGATGGGTTCTAATAATTTCCCATACCCTACACAGCGTAAGGAAAAATAAAAAAGTCTCGGGGGTAGGATGCCAAAAGCCTAATGACAGTCATAATACATTACGAATGACAGTTACAGTTTTAACACAAGCAGATCCTTGATCAGATACACAGTTAATGATTGGAACGAGGCTCACCATTTTGTCGAGATGCTCGAAGGATAGATCGAAGATCTCGCCTTGTTTTTCGTTCGTTTACTAGTACGGGTAACGGAAGCGTTTTGACCTAGAGGGACGACAGCTGAGTTCAATCGGCTGAAATGTTCTAATGACATTAAATATCTTTCCTAAGGAAAATCCAGCCCCAGCAAAATACAAGTACAAGTATTTATTAGGTTGAAGTGTTTGTCGTTCTTCTGGCGTACACTGATTTGTGTGTGTGTGGGTGTGTGTGTTGTGTGTGTGTATACTATATATACTATATATATATATAATATATATATATATATACTAGATATATATATATATATATATACTTATATATTATATATACACACACACACACCACACAACATACACATACATATAATAAATAGTTGTTTTACCTTTTCTGGTTATTGGGGCAAAAAAAGTATTTAGTCAGCCACTGATTGTGTAAGTTTCTCCTACTTACAAATGTGAGCTACACTTCAACTATGAGAGAAAAAAATGGGAAAAAAAATCAGGAAATCAATTGTAGGATTTTAAAGGATTTTTAATTGTTAATCATGGTGGAATGGAAAAAAGTATTTGGTTTAATACAATTTGGCTTCAAAACTCAAACTTTGTAAACATAAAACCTTTGTTAACCAATGACAAGAGGTCCCCCCCCCCCAAACGTTTCTGTAACGCCTTCACCCAGGTTGGCACACCACATTGTATCTGGTTATTTTGGCCCATTCCTCCATGCAGATCTCCTCTAGAGCAGTGGATGTTTTGGGCTGCGCTCGCCAACACGGACTTTCCAACTCCTCCACAAAATTTTCTAGGGCGCTGAGGTCTGGAGGACGGCTTAGGGCCCACCAGGGACCTTGTGAAATGTTTTTGTTTTTCACATTTTTACGGGCCACTCCTTCGTTGCCAGAGCGGGGTGTTTGGATCTTGTCATCTGGAAGACACAGCAGTTCCATCTTCAATGCTCCTCCAACGGATGGAAGGAGGGTTTGGCTAAAATCTCACGATACATGGCCCCGTTCATTCTTCCCTTTAACAGGATCAGCGTCCGTCCCCTCTTGCAGGGAAAAAAAAGCCCCAGAGCATGTGTTTCCACCCCCATGCTTCATCCGTAAGTATGGTGCTCTGGGAATGCAACTCAGCATTCTTCTTCCCCAAAACCACGCGAGTTGAGTTTTTACCAAAAAGTTTCTATTTTGGTTTCATCTGACACATGATATTTTCCCATCCTCTTTGGATCAGCCATAGGCTCTCTGGCAAACTTTCAGACGGGCCTGGAAATTGACTGGCTTAAAGCAGGGGGACACGCCTGGCACTGCACGGATCTGAGTTCCCTCTCAGCGGTAGAGCTGTGTTACTGATGGGACCTTTGTTACTTTGGTCCCAGCTCTCTGCAGGTCATTTCAGGTCCCCGCCGGTAGTTCTGGGATTTTGCTCACCGTTCTCATGATCATTTGACCCCACGGGATGAAGATCTTGTGTGGAGCCCCAGCTCGAGGAGGATTATCAGTGGTCTTGTATGTCTTCCATTTTCTTACAATTGTTCCCACAGTGATTTATTCACACCCAATCCTGCTTGCTCTGTTGTAGATTCCACTCTCCCAGCCCTGGTGCAGGTCTCCAATTTTCTTCTGATGTCCTTCGACAGCTCTTTGGTCTTGGCCATGGTTGAGTTTGGAGTCTGACTGTTTGAGGCTGTGGACAGGTGTCTTTTATACAGATAATGAGGTCAAACAGGTGCCATTAATACAGGTAACGAGTGGAGGACAGAAGAGCTTCTTAAAGAAGAAGTTACAGGTCTGTGAGAGCCAGAAATCTTGCTTGTTTGTGGGTGACCAAATACTTATTTTCAACCATGATTTACAATTAAATTATTTAAAAATCCTACAGTGTGATTTCCTGGATTTTTTCTCATTTTGTCTCTCTTAGTTGAAGTGTACCTATGATGAAAATTATAGACCTCTGTCATCTTTCTAAGTAGGAGAACTTTCACAATCAGTGGCGGACTAAATACTTTTTTGCTCCACTGTACGTATAAAATTGAATTGCAAGACTATGTGGAAGACTTCCTCTTTTTTTTATTCACTTTACATAATACTTGGACTCTTTTAATCAATCAACCAGTTACCACAGATATTTAGAAGGGCTTAAAAAAAAGACCCACCCCAGTGGCAGAAGTCGGACGAGATGATAAAGAGGTTGGAGGGTTCGGCTAGGTATTTGCTGAGGAGCTTGCCGTACTCCTGCTCTTTCGATTCGCTCAGAGCTCCCACCAACACCGGGACGATGCTGAATTCGTCTTTACAGCTTTGATTAAAAAAGAGAAAGTACAATTATGACGCAGTTATTGACACGGGCGGATTCACCATCAGCACCACTCCCAGCTCCAGTTTCCATCCTGCTTGTAGGTTCGTTTTGGATGGTTGGCTGGGAAAGGCGACATTTCGGGGCTCGGCATCAGCATCCCTGTTGTTGTTTCACCACCTGCTCTGCCCTTTCGTTAGCAGAAAAGCCACTGTTGGGAGGGACTTGGGACATTTATTGGACCTTTGATAGTAATCCTTACCTCTCCATGGCTTTGGCAGTGTAAGGCAGGTGCATCTCGATGCTGTGCTCGTCTTCATCGGTTTGCAGGGTCATCTTCTCAAACATGCCCGTTTTCCACAGGTCTGCGTACACTGAAAGCAGAGCCACTCGTTCTCCTTAACATATTACTCGAATCCACAAGACACACCTTGAGAATCGGTAAATTCTTCGCTTCACTCGCGCCCGTCGCGTCGTTACCTTTCTGGTCGATCTTCAGGTCGTACAGCGGCGTCCTGTAAACCTCGGCGGGAGAGAGCGCGCACCGGGACAGAGGCATATGATGCGAGGGTCCGAGAATGAACACCCTCCGGCTGCCAAAGCAGAAGGAGGTTAATACTCGCACCAGGGATAACATCAAGCCGCACTGTTTATGTACCGATCGAAACGCACTCACGTAATCGAGGGGTCCACTTGCTTATAGGCGTGCGCCGCACAAGCGCCACAGTAGGTGTAACCGGCGTGCCTACCAAAGAGCCAAAGTCAGACACGATGGAGTGTTGTCTCAAAACAGCATCACAACGTTCTGTTCTCTGGTATGATCTGATCCCAACGCCTAAACTGAGCAAGGTTCTAGGGGAAAACCTTATAAGGAAGAAACCTTGAGAGGAACAAGAGTCAAAAAGGGACCAGACCCCATTGGACAGACGAATTAATCTGTCATGGTTGACACAGTTAAGGTACTGGACCATGAACCTGAAGGTCCTGGGTTCAAACCCTACCTCTGCCAAGCTGCCACAGTTGGGTCCTTAAGCAAGACCCTTAACCCACAATTGCTTGGATTGTAAGACTGTATCAATTGTAAGTCGCTCTGGATAAGGGTGTCTGCTAAATGCTGTAATTGTAAGCTCACCGATCCTTTAGCCCCCCCCATCGGAAGACATGCCGTACCACTGCGCCCTCTGGCGTTCACAAAAATACATAATAAACAGAACGCACGTGACATTGTATCATTTTATTCTCTAAAAATGAGAAAACTGGACTCGAACTGGACTGCAGATTCAGTGTGTGAAGGTTTTGCGGCATTAGTTCGTACATACGGTGCTATAATGGCTCTAGCGGGTCCTAACGTGACTTGTGCTTGAGATAACCATCCATCCAACTGTGCGTTCAGCTGGGAACCTAAAGGAGCAGAGGAAAGACGAATTATTAGCGAATTCACCGAACATCACCATATACCATCACTGTGAATGTGTTCTCTTATGAAATGTAAGAAATTGCAATGAAGCTTTCTCTTTTTGGTAGCTTTGTTGGCAGTCTGATGACGTTTTGTTAGTGTATCAGCTCCTTTTTAACTTTCAGATGAACCAAGTCAGTAAGGTAAATCAAAATGTAGTTTCTAAAGTAGCTCGATCTCCGTTCTCTGAATCAAAGACGTCGTTTGCTGAATCAAATTGCACTGTATCGGCTCAGTAAGGAATCGAAGCCGTTTCAGTGTAACCTTGCGTCTGTCCTTAAAGCCACAGCTGCTGAAAGCGACGTTAAAAAAATCAAATAAACAAAAATCGCCTGAAAGCGTACACCAGTGACAACTGCAGCTCCCATAATGCATCGCAGGTACGCCCTGGTCACATGACTTGCGTACGTACGTCCGTCCGTCGGTCGATTACGGCATACTTCAACCGGGGAACCGTTGGCTGGTTAATTCTGGCGTTGTGCTCGAGCGGACATTTGCGGTTAGTTAACTAGCTATAAATAGTTACTCAGGGCGGGGGAAAGGCCCGTTTCGTACGATGTAACGTTTAATAACGATA
Organism: Ancistrus triradiatus; assembly: GCA_025084515.1. Taxonomy (NCBI): domain Eukaryota; kingdom Metazoa; phylum Chordata; class Actinopteri; order Siluriformes; family Loricariidae; genus Ancistrus; species Ancistrus triradiatus. Next base: position 65,925 of record JAJAGP010002533.1, read on the forward strand.
TAAACACGGGTTTTCGTGTGTAAGCGACATCTGTACATAAAACCAGCACTGTCTTAGCACAGGGCTAACGATGAAATCCAAAAAACTTTTGTTACCGCCGTGTTAAGACACCATATTGGCACGAGAAACGGCTTTTAACGCTTTGTCAGCTACAATACAGCTCCAAAAAGCATTGAACTATAAGCCAGGAGAAACTTTTGCATGTCACGGCCACATTTGGAGCTGAAAGCGCAGCGGCAGCCAGCGCCTTTTGTTCCGAAACTTACTCGGCTCTACGTAGCATGTCAACACACCCAAAGCACACACAGACAGAGAGCAACCGTAAAGCAAAGCAGGAGGATAAAAAATGGAAAGGTAGCGCGGATAGAGCTCCGAAACAAACACCCGATTAAAGCACGGCCTGGTCGGTTAGACGAGCCGTGCTAGCTGTGGCTCCGGGTCCGGTCCCGGCTCTACCTGAGGCGGTGTACCAGCTGCCAGCGTGGCTCGCTTCTCTGCACACCATTCGGTTCGACATCTTGGTACCCGTGCCGCCTATCTTGGTCAAATCGTGGGGGGGAAAACAAAGGAAATCTGCTCGGCGACGGGAGTCGAAACCCAAGGAGTGTTGGCTGGAATGGCAAAAGCAAAACAAGTCGCTCGGTTAAGGCCGCGCAGGCGCACTCTGCTGATATGAGGCGAGCTTGCGAATGTTTTATGCATATACACGCGAAAGAAAAGGAAAAAGATCCCAGAGAAGACAGGACAGTCGGCACGTCTGATGCCGTTCAAGAACAAAACACAGCTCTAAGAAGGCTCTGCAGAACGGAAGTGGGCGTTCCGACGTTTAAGGGGCGTTTCTACATCGTGTCAATCAAAACACACACACAAATACAAGACACTGTTTTAGTAAGGTGGTGTATTTACGCACGCAGAGTCCAGAGATCCCCGGTTCGATCCCGACCTCGGCGCTCTGGTTTCCTCCCATGGCCCAAAGACATGCCTTAGGTTAATTGGTCGCTCAAAATTGGGCCAGTATGAATGCAGGAATGCATTTGAGTGTACTTGTGGTGTTTCTTCTTTGTTGTGTGTATCTAGTTGATTCGTGGTTTGTACAAGTGTGATTTATTTCCATTTACAAAGCAATAAAAATATATATTTTTATAAAACTCTCTGCTCCTCCTTGATCCTCCCTCCCTCTCTCTCTCTCTCTCTTATACACACACACACACATTTATGGAATGAGGAATTGTCTTATACGTGCCAGCGTGCAGAAACTGTGAGAAACAAGCACATCTAACTCTGTTGTGCCACGTTGCAAAGATGCAGTTCTCGTTTCTCCTCCCGCGATGTCGGATAATTCTCAAACAGAAATGAATCCCCAACTGATCCAGTGCATGTAGTAGACTGGTAGCCTGGACCAGAAGGTTCAGGGTTCAAATCCCACATCTGCCAACCAATTGCTTGGATTTGCATTGTATCAGTAAATGACATAAATGTAAATGGATGAGGTACCACCTGCTCATCATCATCATGAAGACTGTGGTAGCGGTTAAGGTACTGGACTATGGACCAGAAGGTCAAGGTTCAAATCCCACCTCTGCCAAGCCACTGTTGGGTCCTTGAGTGTAAATAGGGTCCTTCTATGTAAATAGAAGTTATGCTGTGCATACCTGTATATGAACCAAGCTCACTTCTCAATCACTTTTTCCATACCCTACCTGGCAGCACAGAGCACAAGACGGGAATGACTCTGTGTGTGTGTGTGTGTGTGTGTGTGTGTGTGTATAAAAACTGAAATCTTAACAAGCCAGACAATCTTGAAAGTAAGCAATAGAGCAATGGAGATTTTTCTTTTTTCAGATTAATTGAAAAAAAATCCTAACTAGTGACATTTTCTACCCATATTGCCAAATAATGCTGCTCGATTCAAGTACCTTTCCTTAATAAATTAGCATTTTTCTTTCTTTTTCTTTGAAACATATCTTACAGCGTTACGTCACTGAAGCAGAGACGCCCTGACAGAAGGCACAGCGACACACTGGACAGACAGGACATACTGTCTCTCATTAGGCACTTCACTGGCAGCACTACGTTCGGTGAATGGCGGTTCCAGGTAAGAAGATGGGTTCGGTGGTAACACTGCCGCTGTGCAGTGTCCTATATGTTTAGGCCATTTGCTTCGGTCCCTGTTATATCTGTAGCCCTTTAAGAAGTCACAACACAGTGCTGCTTTCATTTTTGTCATTTGGAATGAGGTCACATTGATTACATTGGTGCTTGAAAGTTTGTGAACCCTTTAGGATTTGCTGTTTTTCTGCCTAAATATGAGCCGAAAACATCAGTAAGTAATAACAGCATATCAAGAGAACCCAGTTAAACAAATGAGATAAATATTATACTCGGTCATTTATTTATTAATGAAAGTGTATATATAACACATCTGTGAGCCTCTGCTTTCAGTGTCTGGTAGTACTTCAGATAAACATTTATGGTAACTCTTGGTCAGTCCTGCTCACCAGCTTGGAGGAATTCTAGTCTATTCCTCTGTACAGAACAGCTTCAAATCTGGGACGCTGGTGGGTTTCCTCACATGAAACTTCTTCCACAATATTTCTAATAGATTAAGATCAGGACTCTTAGATTCACGGACAGATCTCCAGAATTTTCGCTTTAGAATTCGACCGTCCTGGCCCAGATGCAGCAAAACAGGCCCAATCCATGTTTCACTTGTGGTGGAATGCAATGTTTTTCTTTCTCCAGACATGGCATTTAACCAAAAAAAAAAGCTTTACTTTTAAGTTTAGCAGCAGCATCCTTCACAGCTTGTCTTAACCTCTGACCACAGACAAATTAATAAAACATGCTGATCTGGAGAAATATTTCTTAGAATTTAATATTATTTTTTTAATTAATTCAACAGGTTAATCCAGCGTTCAGTCATCCGACTTGATGTCAGAATGCTCTCCAACACAAGGAGACAAAACTACTGTAGGCCAATTTAAGGTGCTTTTAGTCCTTAGGCTGTGCTAAAAATAAAATTGTAACGAAATATATCAACCCAAAAGGTCAACTCCTGGTTGAAATTTCTCTCATTCTTGATACTGCACTGACATTTCTCGTCTAAACCAAAGCCCAGGCTGTTAGTGCACAATTGCACAGAAATTTAGGGACTTCATCTTGCCGCCGCCGAGACTTGCCACCCCCCTCTTCGACACATTTACTGATATCCCGATTGGTTCTTCCTAATGACGGGGCGGGGCTGTTGCTGTAATTTTATTTAAGATGTGCAAATTGTATTTTGACGAATTCAGAGCAAGACCCTCTCGGGAACCCTGGGCCTGTATGGCGCCCTCTGGTGTTCAAAAAGTGAAACTGCAGTAGATGCCATTAAAAGGACATGTATGATATCTCCACAATGCACGTCGCATCCAAATCCATACCATTATGAAAAGATTCAGAGCGTAAAGGTCATTATCGAATAGCAATGACCTTCAATCCGACATTCCTCTGTTAAAAACCGTCATCAATAAACACAAGTTTAAACTACCCAAAAAGCAGAAGAGCAGAATGCAATAAGGCTGGTGGTCTGAGCTCAGCTGAGATGGACTGACACACAGTGGGGGGGCGTTGTGGGTCTGACGAGTCAGCTTTCAAATTGTTTTCGATAACAATGGACGTTGGGGCCAAAGAGGACCAGGATCACCTCAGCTGTTACCAATGCAGAGTTACCAGAATAAGCCAGGGTGAAAACCTTCGACACGTCATTGATACGACTCTCTGATACGAGCTAATTTGTATCTGTGATGACATATTTAACATCGAGCACAAGGTTAGCCGTCTCCACCGCAACAGTCAAGGCATTGAGCTTAGCAGTGTATGAGTCCAGCAGTCTCACGCCATCCTTCGGTTCTCCCACGGGTGCCGGGAAGGACAGACGCGTCGCCTTTAGATGAGTACTGAGAGCCGTCTTGTCCAGATCTGGCGTTTCCATCACCAGGCCGCACCTACAAGAGGTCTGAGGCCGCGCGTCCAGATCTGCAAGCCAGCAGTGAGCGTGAGTCACGTCCATGAGGAGGCGCTGGCTACCATGCTCTAAAGAAAGCGCCGGGGAGCGCAGAGAGCTGCAGAACGCCTCTGCACCGAGGAGGAACTCGGAACGCGAGCACATCAGAGCCGAGGCTGCTTCGCTGGCCTTCGATTCGCTCTGTGGGAAACGGAGACAGCGTGGGTTCTTTAACTGTCAAATCAAAGTGCTTTCTAAAATATACCCAGGGATTTCCAGCAGAACATTACCCAAAACAGCCTGTCGCCAGTTGGTGGTTTGTCCCTTGACTGGGAGACCACCCAGTGGTCCGGCCGTAGCGATTTGTTCCTTTTTTAAAATTGGCTCCAGTGTTTAGTCCAGGACTTCTCCCATATCCAACACATCAACTATGAGAACCTACTGTTCGATTACTGTCTAATATATCCCAGAGCTGAATTGTACCAAGCTGTAAATGGCGTTTGTAAGTGTATGCGCCTGTCCTATTGCAAGTAGTACTCCTTTGTTTGTCCCACCACTACCTGTATATTCTCTCTAACTTATAACTATTGTATATAAACTAGTTCACGTTCACTCGCCGTGTCTCTTTTTGATCTGGCTGATCTTCCGTGTTGTTCGTAATACTGTCCAATAGTATAACAGTTTAGGCTTCCACTCGTGTTGTCAGCGGCATCTATGAAGCATTTATCATTTGCACACAGTTTTCTTGTGTAAATAGAATGTATTTTTACATTTCAGTAGCCTAAAAAGACCATGTGACTAAGGTAATGTCCCGTCAACGGCCATTTTGTTCAACTATCTGTTCGGTACTGACGTTTTTGCACATTCTCAGACGAAGGGTGACTAAAGCGTAAAAGACAAACAGGTCCTCACCATGTAGCTGATGTAAGCAGACAGCATTGTCTCTGTGCAGCCTCCTCCTAACAGTGCATAAGGCTCTTTAACAGTCAGTCTCAGTATGTGCTCGGCCCTCTGGCAGGTCATCTGTAAGGTCATCAGGACAAAAACTGCAAATTAAGGTCTGGTAACCAAGATAAGTAGACGTATAGTAGACAGAGACTTCATCGCTGATGCACCTTGAGCTCGTCCAGCATCGTTTCATTCCTGTGGCAAAGAAGCAAGGTGTTAATGGCTGGCTCTTCACAAGGAAGGAGTTGAAGGAACTCTTTAGATCCAATGCGATGACGATGGAGCGCCAGTAGCTGTCCGTAGGATTCGGGGTAAACGGGCAGCCGAGAGAGGCTATGATCAAAGAATCTGAAACACAGAAGCAGTACAAGTACAGTCCGTTTTTTGTACCAATACTTTTTGCCACATGTTGGATTGTGGCCCTATACTTTTGACCATGTGACGGTGTGTGTCTCCAAATACTTTTGACCACATGCGGATGTGTCCAAATACTTTTGACCACATGGGCATGTGCGTCCAAATACTTTTGGCCACATGCGCGTGTCCCCAAATACATTTGACCACATGCAGGGGGATGTCCCAATACTTTTGCCCATGTGTTGGGGCGTGTCCCAATACTTTTAGCCACGTGCAGGGGAATGTCCCAGTACTTTTGGCCACGTGCAGGGGAATGTCCCAATACTTTTGGCCATGTGCAGGGCAATGTCCCAATACTTTTGCCCATGTGCGGGGCGTGTCCCAATACTTTTGCCCATGTCGGGGCGTGTGTCCCAATTACTTTTTGCCATGTGCGGGGCTTTCCTTGTCCCAATTACTTTTTTGCCCATGTTGCGGGGCGTGTCTCAATACTTTTTGCCCATGTGCGGGGCGTGTTCCAATACTTTTTCCCATGTGCGAGGTGTGTCCCCAATAATTTTGCTCATGTGGCAGGGCAATGTCCCCATACTTTTTTTGCCCATGGTGGCGGGGGGATGTCCCAATACATTTGCCTATGTGCGGGGGGATGTCCCAATACATTTGCCTATGTGCGGGGGATGTCCCAATACTTGGTGCCCATGTGCGAGGCGTGTCCCAATACATTTGCCCATGTGTGGGGCGTGTCTCAATACTTCTGCCCATGTGTGGTGGATGTCCCAATACTTTTGCCCATGTGCGGGGCGTGTTCCAATACTTTTTCCCATGTGCGAGGTGTGTCCCAATACGTTTGCCCATGTGTGGGGCGTGTCCCAATACTTTTGCCCATGTGTGGGGGCCTGTCCCAATACTTCTGCCCATGTGCGGGGCGTGTCCCAATAATTTTGCCCATGTGCAGGGTGTGTCCCAATACTTTTGGCTCTGTGTGTGTGTGTGTGTTTTGATGTAGCAGAAGATGTAAAAAGAGGCCACCGAGTCTCACACACATTGAGTGCTCTGTGATGACATCATCGATTTCAGTTACAGTTTGAATTTTGTCGGTTAGGATTTGAATAAAAGGTTGATTTCAGTTGGGGTTTAAAGGTTATTAAAGGAACTTTCTTTCAGCCATCTTTACCAAAAGTGGCAAAACTCAACTTAATAAAGACATGCAGACAAAAGAAAAGTAGAAGCCAAAAAAACAAAAAAACCCAAAAAAACAAAATGCAACCTGTCATTTGGGCAAGAGGCTCCACGAGGGCGAGTCCAAGCCTCTCGATTACCACGAGCCCTCGCTCCTTCAGGTAGTGCTGCAGGACTGGGTGAATCACCTTCTGACAGGCAAGCACTGCCACGCCGTCCCCGACCACTCGCTCGCCGAGCTTAAGCAGGTGGCTCAAGAGGGCCGGCTCTGGATTCACGCCCGCGTCTATCTCCAAAGCTTGTTCGCCATATTCAGATAGGTCGCCGGACAGAGATGCGCCAAACACCGCAATTTTATACGGACCGCGCCTGAGCTTCTTCAGGTCCACGGACTGCAGGAGGGGCACGTCGACGAGTAATCCCGGGAGCACGGCGGATTTGCTCACCGCCTGCCCCTCTGAGGTCACCGTCACTGTCCTTCCAAAGCTCGTCCTCGTCGATGAAGCACAGGGGACGGAGCGAAGGAAGGCCAGCACAGTCAGAGAGGCGACGTGACGCACGTCATCAGGGCCCAGCCCGCAGGCTTGCTTGCTTGTGATCATACTGCGAGCCAAAGTCACGAGTGACTCAGCACTACCGAAGTCCACCGGAGTCCTACAGCCACAGCGATCTGCACGGAGATACCCGGTGCATTCTCCCAGCAGGTAATTATACACCCGGCTGGCCACGGCAGTTCCGAGGCCCGACCTCTTGGCATTTTCAACAAGGCCGATGCAAAGCAATCCTGCGAACGGGGAAACAAAACGGCAGGGTGAGGTACGCGTCACTGAAAATCCAGTCATATTTCAAAAACACGGGTTCGAGGTAGGATCGAGAGACAGTTGCGGATTCATTTCCATTTAACAATTTCAGAGGTACCTCGGTTCTCGACCACCTCGGACCCCGCGAATTCGGTTCTTTTTGACTATAAATGTGTCACGGTTCCACTCGACTCGTTCCAGCTGAAGCTCAATTCATGATTCACGATTCAGTACACAGTGATTCAGGTTTTTATTTTTATCTATACAGTACTGTATTCTTAGTGCAAATATGTCCCAATGGGTCATAAAATGGTTATTAATGACAGCCAACCGAAAGGAAAAGAGGAACTGAGTCATCTAGGCTTTCAGGCTGAGCTGTTAGTTCCCCAATAGAGTAAGTGTTTTGCTTTTACGTTTCACTTTCACTCACTAAATGACAAGATTTTAACACTTTATTATAAAATAAGCTTTGTGTTAATGATTTCGGGTAACTGTAGGTTAATGTACAGTGGTGTGAATTTTTTGCATGTTTGTCACACTTAAGTGTTTCGGAACATCAAACCAATTTAAATATTAGTCAAAGACAAAGCAAGTAAACACAAAATGCAGTTTTTAATTGAAGGTGTTTATTATTCAGAGAAAGAAAAAATCCAAACCTACATGGCCCTGTGTGAAAAAGAGACTGGGCAAAAATGGCCTGCCTGGCAGAGAGACAAAACCCACTGCTGAGCAAAAAGAACATTAAAAGGTCATCTCATTTTCTTCAGAACACATCTTTGATGATCCCCAAGACTTTTGGGAAAACATTCTGTGGAACTGACGAGACAAAAGCTGAACTCTTTGGAAGGTGTGTCCCCCATTACATCTGGTGTAAAAGTAACACAACATTTCAGAAAGAGAACAATTATAGCACATAGTAAATATGGGGGTGGTAGTGTGATGGTCTGGGGCTGTTTTTTTGCTGCTTCAGGACCTGGAAGACTTGCTGAGATAAATGGAACTATGAGTTCTGCTGTCTCCCAACAAATCCTCAAGGAAGAATGTCCGGGCATCTTGTTGGTGACCTCAAGCTGAAACGAACTGGGTTCTGCAGCAGGACAATGATCCAAAACACAGCACAAGTCCACCTCTGAATGGCTGAAGAAAAACAAAAATGAAGACTTTGGAGTGGCCTAGTCAAATGTCCTGAAGCTGAATCCTATTGATATGCTGTGGCATGACCTTAAAGAGAGCCAGTTCATGCTGGAAAAAACCCTCCAATGTGGCTGCTGAATACAAACAATTCTGCAAAGATAGTTGGCCAAAATTCCTCCACAACGCTGTAAAAGAGACCCACTGCAAGAAGTACACAGGGCCTTGTAGGTTTGGCTTTTTTTCTCCTTAATAATAAACAACCTTCATAACCTTGTAAAAACTGCATTTTTGTGTTTACTTGTGTTGTCCTTTTAGTAACTAATATTTAAATTGGTTTGATGTGTTCCGAAACACTCGTGTGACAATGTAACAAAAAAATAGGAAATCAGGAGGGGCAAACACTTTTTCGTTCACACCACTCCTAAGTGTTTATGTGTAATAAGGCTCCCGCTACTCATGCAGTATAGACTTTATTAAACTTATTGGTTCTTAAGCTTTAACACAAAGACGCTCTGCAATGAAAGGGTGACCTGAAAGAAGTTCTGAAGTTATTTCAAGAATGACAACAACTCTTATGTAACTATATGTAACTCTTTTCTCAAGAATGAAGGTTAAGAAAAACACTGTTAAGAAGATTTTCTTTCTTAAGGCGCTTTCATGAATCTGGATCCCACTGTCCCACTCTGCTTCCTAGCTCCTTATCTTAGTCCCAAACAAATCTCGCACCTTCACCATCCTTCATGGTTGGTAATCGCGTTAAGTTGATTTTTTGCGCCAAAATAGACCATGCCAGCCACGAAACAACTGAAAAGTACAAGACGACAGAGCGAAACTGAAACATTACAGGACCTTGAGGTGACCGAGACGTACCTGTGATTAAACCCGGCGGTCACCGAATCGCGTCGTCTGCTTGGCGATGGCTGGTGGCTATCAGTTTGAGTAGCGTGTTCGCTGAGAAAGTGGATCTTTTGACCAGCACAGCTGAGGTGGAAGTAGTCACACACCGGGTGCCCCCCCGACGTCGTTGCGGATGTGTTTTAAACATGCCAATGTGGCCATAACAGGAGGACAGGAATTTGCTTTAGTGCTGAGCCATGCTGACATGTCCGGTCATTATGAAGGGGCTCATCTGTGCACACAGACGCCATTTTCTTACAGTGTCGAGCCATGGCTGCCAATGGAACGAACTTTGAGGAGCAATTAATTTTAACTAAGATTTATTAAAGCTTTATGAGTGAATACTGAGTTATTAAGCTCAAAACCATGAAGGTTTGACTGAACTTAAATCTCAGTAGATAATATTTTTTCTGAAGAACGCACCACACAGGTCTTAGAGAATACCGTTTAATGTTAAACGTAGTGCAACATTTTGAGATTCTTAATGGGAGCGCGCTAACGGGTCCACTTGGCAACGGTTGCTATGCTAGCTAGCTATCCGTGACTGATTTGACTCGCACACCGAATGACCGCAGTACATTTAGTTCGTCGTTTCATATTGACCAGACATTCAGCTAAGGCCAATATAAAGGTGTTACGAATTAAACATATTATAAAATTACTCCACAGCACTTTATTCTACCGTTAAAAAAAGCGCAGGCTGAGTAAAGCCCAACGGTTAGCCACACGCTTCACATTTCAAAATAAAAGTCATGGCTGGCTAAGTTGATAACAAAACGTGTTTAGCTTTTTGTGGAAACCTGCTCACTAAACATCCCTCCCTAACGCTGACCATGCATTAGAAGACTTTGAAAAGTCTCTGGAAATACTTGTAAAAGACTGAACTTTGTGACACTCTGTCACATAAAGACGATAATTATTTTATTACTCGTTGATAGTTATCACTTTCGGTCCCCCTTTTTTTCCTTTGTCCACTCTGAAGTAAATGGGAAGACAGGCCAGAGACACTCGCACCCCAACTCCACCAGTCTGTCCTCCTTTTGTACAAAACCGCTGCTTCCAAAGTCCGTGTCTCATTTCTCTACCTGCTGGAGATGTTCCAGTACCAAAATCATTAACGCAAAGCTTATTTTATAAGTGTTGAAAAATCTGACATCATTTAGTGAGTAATGATTTGAAATTGAAAAGTAAAAGCAAAACACTCTATTGGTGAACTCAAGGTGCTAGCTGCAAAAGCTGACTGCAGCCTGTGCTTCGAATAATACTTTTTTAACACTCAATGTGTCTTGTTTGAACTAAGAATACTGCACTGTAGATAAGATAAACACAGCGGAGAGCTGCACTGAGCAAGAGCTGTTGTGAATCTGAATCACTGTGTACTGAATCATGAATCGTGACTCGTTCCTTGACTCAAGTCCTACAAGTGTAAAAGCAAGTGCCCCGAGAACCAAGCAAACAACGAGAACAGAGACAATTTTTTCTAATTAAAATGTGTCGCGAACTGAATCTGACCAGTTCCGAAGTGGTCTATAACCAAGGTAGCACTGTATTTCTAATTCACGTTTGAATGACAGCAAACCAGTACGAGCGAAACCTTGCGACACCTGCTGACAGAAATGAGAATCGCAGTTTTGAAGGGCAGAAAACATAAGAATTACTGTATTGTACAGTACAGTACTAAATGTTGTCATGTTGTGTTTTAATTGTTACATACAGAAATTTGAGGAGCAGCTGGACATCATAACATTTTGTACAGTAACCTCTGCTTTTGACGTTCGACTATTGGACAGTATCAGGCATTGTTATTCATTCATACTTTTTCTTTACCAGTTTATTCCAGCTTACTGATACATGCAAGTAAAACGGTTTCACTCTGTCTTTGATTTTGCACGATAGAAAGTGCTTTATTTTGTTTATTCAGTCCTTAAACATGAAGTCAATCTATTAACTGGTTGCTTCTAAAGCCACAGACTCCCCTACTCAACGGTAATTCTTTAGTATGTTATTAATATTAAAATATTAATATGTCATTAGTATGCCAACTACTACAGTCGACACAGATGTGTGGTTTTTGTTAAATCCTTCCTGCAAAATACTTCTTATTGCTTTTACAGCGTTGCGCTTCCCCTCCCTTTTGCTACCCTGTTTGAGGTAGCTGGGACGAGTTTTTGTTTCCATTGCAACAGAGGCTTGGATTAGCAAATCGAAGGACGGTGAGTGGAAGTGGGCTGTCGATATCAGACCTCCCTACATATCGAATTGGCCATTTTCAGATGTTAGGCTGGGGGGTACGATATATTCCTGGCCCAGTTAATCCGGTTAGTAATCAGTAAGAACAGCAGGGTGATCCAAGGGTAAAAGCCCCAGAGGAGAGCTTAGTGGCTTTTAAAAGATGGCTTTCATTTTCATCATGGAAGATTTTGGTTTCTGATAAACTGACTTCTCATAAGCTACCAGACTGGTAACTGTTTAGCTTGGACTCATTTTTTGTACGCTTTTAATGGCCGAGGTCTTAAGAATTATAATAGGAATACTGTATATACCTGTGTCTTATATATATCTACAGTAATAGCTGAAATTAGTACGAGCGAACCATGCGACACCTACGACAGAAAAGAGAATCGCAGTCTTGAAAGGCATTAAGAATACTGGTATCATTCTACTTCCTTTTTCGATTTTTTGTTTTGGTGCGTGTTTTCAAATCTTATAAAAAGATCGGATTATAAAAAGCTAAGGTTTACTGTATTGCCCCGTACCGTACTGTACTACATGTTTTTCATAGTGTGTTTTAATCAATATTCTTGTTTAAAATAAACTACTGTGTGCTACCATGGTAATGCCCGGTCCGGTTTCGGGTCACGTCCTGTTTCACAGAGCGTAAAATGCGGACGTTAAACTGTAACAGGATGCTTTCATTCCAAGGTTTTTTCAGGTATATAAAGATTTAGAAAGTCAATACAATTTCAGAGGCTTTAACTATCCCTGTTCAGTTAGGACCATTATTTGTGTTTCTACACCCACTGCCCCATTTTTTTCAGTTCCACTTACCATATAGAACCACTTTGTAGTTCTAACTACAGTTAGAGTCCATCTGTTTCTCTACATACTTTGTTTGTCCCCTTTACTCTGTTCTCTAGTGATCAGCACAGATCAGTTACTACTTTGGGGTGATGGATCATTGCCACACTGCACTCCCACGGATGTGGTGGTGGTTGTCTTAGTTTGGTGTTTGTGTTTATATGATTGAATCAGACACAAGGCAGTGCTGCTGGAGTGTTTAATCACTGTTCACTCACTGTCCACTATCCAGATGTAAAAGTCAGGGACAGTATCTCTCATCTGTTGCTGCACAGTTTTGTGTTAGTCACAGGATGCTGGTGGCTGGACATTTTTTTGGTTCTCAGTCCACAAGTGACAACTAAAGTACAACACCCGGGAATGATCCGCAACCCCCAATAGTACCTGATCTTGTGGAGGGTCCTGACCATTAGGGAATAGAGTAAAGGAGACCAACAACGTATTCAGAGAAACAGACGGACTACAGTCTGGAATTGTAGAACTACAAACTGATCAAATTGACGGATGAATGGATGAAAAGTGGCCGGTGAGCGTGGTTCAGAAGTGAAAATAATAATAATAATAATAATAATAATAAACTATTAAGACTAAATACAACCAAAAAGCTGTAAATATTATCGTCAATGTTGTTACTCGGCTATAACACCGAATAACTGTACAGACGATTTTCGCCTCAGTGGTTTCTCACTCGCGGGCACGCGCTTTCTGTGTCTGCGCGCGCCTGTGCCGCAATGGTATTCAGCCTGCTTTGCATTGCATGTCGATGTACGATTTGAATCCCGCTCAGAGATTAATCTCCGTTATCAAGACACCGAATCACAGGATATACGTGCATATAGGAAACGATATAGATTGCTAAAAAAATGGGACAGGCACGGGAGCACGTGGTAAGCCCGTTTTCGGTTTTTATTAAGAAGCTGGAACAGTCATGATGTTCTAAATATTAGAAAGATTCCCTCATTATAATAACTCGTGCACGTCGCGAGTCGTCCAGACGCTGTATAATCTGTGCTTATCATGATTAATTCGTGCTTTAGTCTGTAAAACGGGGCGGAGCTAGACGAGGGGAAAAGCTCAGGTTGAAATAAAAACGATGACTATTGTAACAGCGTTAAGGACGAGGACGAATACACGAAGCGCTGGGCTGCTTGATCTAATCTGAGGCCAGTGCTCGCCATATGTCCCATTTTTATCAAGGACATTTGGCTTTCTGCAAGCATTTTGTCTTCCCATTAAACACTGGTGTTGTTGTGTTGTGTCCTGTCAGTACTCCAAGACGCCCACCTGGAGGTCCCCTGCCCAAATGGGCGAACTAGACTAAGCCCAGCGATCCCGAGCGTCACCGTTTGCGCCATGAACAACACGGGCTGTCCTTCGGACCTGGCGGAAGACAGCGAGCGCCAGGCCTTCAACGGCACCTCTGGCCAAGCTGGCGTCAGTGGCGACTGGGCGTTGATCCACATGGCCACTCTGGCGTCCTGCGCCCTGCTCCTCGTGCTCATCTTCTGCCTGGGCTCATACGGCAACCTGGTGGTCTTCCTGTCGTTCTTCGCCCCGGCGTTCCGCAAGTTCCGCACCAACTTCGACTTTATGATCCTCAACCTGTCGTTCAGCGACCTGTTCATCTGCTGCATCACCGCCCCCATGTTCGCGCTCATCCTGTTCCTGGACCTCAGGGAGAATGGCGGCGGCGTGTCCAAGGGCTTCTGCTTCACCTTCCATCTCACCAGCTCCGGCTTCGTCATCATGTCGCTGGAGACGGTGGCGGTGATCGCCCTGCACCGGTTGCGCATGGTCCTGAGCCAGCGCCCGAACCGTACCGCCTCTTTCCCCTGCACCTTGGCCCTTACGTCCCTGCTGTGGACCTCCAGCTTCACCCTGGCCGTCCTGGTGACGTTGCGAGCCTATCCCCGGAGCTCCGGCCCCTGCCTGCCGCACTTTGGCCTGGCGGGGAACGGTGCCAAAGTGGTCCTGTACGTGTATCTCGCGGATTTTGCCTTCTGTGTTGGGGTGGTGTCCATGTCGTACCTGATGATCGCGCAGACCCTGCGCAAGAACGCCCTGGTGCGCAAGTGTTCCGTCATCGTGGTGGGAACCGCCCGTCCCCAAGCAGCTCCGCCAGCGTTCATTTCGGCCGGCTTCGAGGGCATACAGTGTGCCGTCCAGGTGCCCTCGCTGTACCACAACCAGACCTACGACAAGCTCCAGCACGTCCAGACGCACCCGTTCATGAAAAAGATCAGTCAGACTCTGGTGCCAGGACCGGCCACGAATCCCAACTGCTGCCAGCTGGTGTCTACGGCCAACCTGGCGACAACCAAGGACTCCAAGGCTGTGGTGACCTGCGTGGTCATAGTCGTATCCGTGCTCCTGTGCTGCCTGCCCATGGGGGTGGTTTTGGCCCAGGACATGCTGACGACGGAGAGCGGCTTCGTCCACTACCAGTTTGAGCTGTGCGGATTTGCGCTGATCTTCCTCAAGTCGGGCATCAACCCGTTCGTGTACTCGCGGAACAGCACGGGCCTGCGGCGCCGCGTGCTCTGCTGCCTCCAGCGCCTCGCACACGCCTTCCTCTGCTGCAAGACCAAGACCCGCCTGCATGCCATGGGCAAGGGGAGCCTGGAGGTCAACCGCAACAAGTCGTCGCACCACGAGACCAACTCGGCCTGCCTGCTATCGACGAAGCCCCGCAGGAAGCTGGTGGACCAGGCGTGTGGCCCGAGCCTCTCCCGGGACAGCGTGCCCAGTCCGTGCACCACAGCGGGCAGCAGGTCCCGTCCTCCCAGCACTTCCACTCCTATTAACACTCGCATCGAGCCGTACTACAGCATCTATAACAGCAGCCCCTCGACCAGCTCTCCCAGCAGCCTCAAACCGGTAAACTCTCAGACCCCCGGCTTTGCGAAGTGCTACGCGGCCATGCACTATCACATCCACCAAGAGTCGCTGCAGGACTTCGAAAGTACCTCAGGCCAACAGATCCCCGTACCCTCAATCTGAGCCCCGTAGTACCATTAGACGTACGGAAGCAGTCGTCAGGACGTGTGTGATTTGTACCATGGCTGGATTTGGAGGCTCTGCACAAGGAAAAAGTGGATTAAGTGGACGTCACTGCAGACGACTAAAGGAATTGTGCTATTAATATTCCTTGACTGGTGCATATTCTATTTTTATATTGACATTACGTTTTCAAGAAGGTAACAGTGTGTTTGCGATGACATGTCGTATTGGTGAAGTTGTCGTATGTTTTAGGTCTTACTTGGGTCTAAGTGTTTTTTATTTTGGCCTATATATATATATATATATATATATATATATATATATATATCTATATATAATATGTATATGTGTGTGTGTGTTGTGTGTTGTGTGTATATATATATATATATATACGTTATATACACACATATATACTGCTAAAAAAATAAAGGGAACACTTGGAGTTATATTGAGCTGTTAAAGTGTTCCCTTTATTTTTTTGTGCAGTATATATATATATATATACACACACACACACACACACACACACACACACACACACACACATACAGACTACAATAGCGTTTTAAGTCCACTGATAAAATGTTTGTTTTTTGGTTTGATGTCGAGAACAAACATGTGATATTTAGAGAATAAAGTGATAACATTTTGAGAATAACATAATATTAATCATTATTATTATCATAATAATTATACATTAATTATTATGATAATAATATTAATTATAATATGTAATATCAATACATATATGTAATATAATATGTATAATTAATTATTAATTATACATTATTACATTAATTATAATCGTAATATTTTCATAATAAAGTTGTAGTGTTATGAGAATAAATTTGTTATATTACAAGAATAAAAGCATAATATTTAGAGAACAAAGTCGTAATAATTTGAGAATAACTTCATAAAATCGTAATATTTCGAGAGTAACGTCGAAATATTTTGAGAACAAGACATTATTTCGTAATAACGGCGTATTATTTCAAGAATAAATTTCTTATTTCAAGAATAACTTCAGAGTATATCGAGAACAAAGTGTAATATTTTGAGAATAACGTCGTAATATTTTGGAGAATAACGTAATATTTCGAGAATAACATCGTAATAGAACAAAATAAAGTTGTAATATTTTGAGAATAACGCCGTAATATTTGAGAGAATACGTAATATTTTCGAGAATAACATCGTAATATTTCAAGAATAAAGTTGTAATATTTTCAGAATAACGTCGTAATATTTTCGAGAATAACGTCGTAATATTTCGAGAATAACGTCGGAAATATTTCGAGAATAACGTCGGAATATTTTGAGAATAACGTCGGAATATTTCGAGAATAACGTCGTAATATTTCGAGAATAACGTCGTAATATTTCGAGAATAAAGTCCCGGAATATTTCGAGAATAACGTCGGAATATTTTGAGAATAACGTCGGAAATATTTCGAGAATAAACGTAATATTTCGAGAATAAAGTCGTAATATTTTGAGAATAACGTCGTAATATTTTGAGAATAACGTCGAATATTTCGAGAATAACGTAATATTTCTAGAATAAAGTCGTAATATTTCGAGAATAAAGTCGTAATATGAGAATATCGTCGTAATATTTCGAGAATAACGTAATATTTCGAGAATAACGTCGTAATATTTCGAGAATAACGTCGTAATATTTCGAGAATAACGTCGTAATATTTTTGAGAATAACGTAATATTTCGAGAATAAAGTTGTAATATTTCGAGAATAACGTCGTAATATTTCGAGAATAACGTCGTAATATTTCGAGAAATAACGTCGGAATATTTCGAGAAATAATGTAATATTTTGAGAATAACGTCGTAATATTTTGAGAATAACGTCGGAATATTTCGAGAATAACGTCAGAATATTTCGAGAAATAAGTAATATTTTGAGAAAGAACGTCTTAAATATTTCGAGAATAACGTCGTAAATTTTCGAGAATAAAAGCATAGCATTTTTGAGAATAAAGTCGAAACGCTGAAACTGTGGGTTGTTATTAGTATTTTTTACGTTTCCATCCACATGACGTGACGACTAGCCCATCAGTGCAGTGCCATGCGGCTTCAGTTTATCATGTGAAATCAGTGCCATACCGCGCTGGGGCTGCAGTTACTGCACAGGTGCTGTGGGTGCGTCGGAGGTCCACCCCTTCTGGCTCACTTTTAGTATCATTCTCATTGCCCTGGCCCTCTTTGAATGGCACGATGAAGTATAGCCTTGTATATGCCTGCGATTTCTCCACAGAAGAGACGGTGACACTCAGGTCTGTTTGATTCTTCCCTCCTGAATAACCTCAGCTGTATGGAACACTGTTTCACTGATTTTCAGTGTCCTTGTGCTCATAACAACCTGATTCTGATGTGCCAGGACATTTGGTATTTTCTTTGTTCGTAAAAAACTACACGAAACTATAGGAGTTTCAGCCTTCGACTTCTCCACATATTACGACTTTATTCTCAAACTATTACGATTTTCTGCTCTAAATGCTACGAATTCATTCTCACGATCCAACCAAAAAATTCTGTTTTTCAGTGGCCCTAAAAGACTGTTAATAACCACACACACTGAGAGGGGGCCAAAAAATGAGACCACTAGTTAAAATATTTTTACAGGTAAGCGGCATTTAATGTCCGCATTACCATAGTTATGTAGTAGTTTAGATACTTTGCACATAGTCTTTTATTTTAAACATTGGGTACAGTACAATAGTTATTCTTATTTTTGTGTCTTTCAAGACTGCGATTCTCTTTTCGGTCAGCAGGTGTCGCCAGGGTTCACTACTTTTCTGTCATTCAGACAATTATTGAATTATTGAAATCCTTAAGACGATTAAAACAAACAGCCGTTGATCGGACGGAGGTACGTTTCAGACTGCATTAGTATTGATTATGTTCCTATGACCCAAACCCCATCGAGCATTTATGGGGGCATTTGAAAGCAGAGAAAGCCCAAGCATTCAGTAACGACACAAGATCCTCTTTGGAAGATTGGGCAATCACACTGGATAACGTGGATCATCGGAGTCCATGCACCTGTCATTACAGCAAAAGGGTGAACCTACCAAATACCAATGTGTTTTTATTGCAATTTATCAAAAATATTTCTTTTTCAAAGATGTGTAATGAATTCCTTGTGTTTAATATCAGAAACATGTGCAACAGAAGCATTTCCACCGGTGGTCTCAGAGTTTTGGCCTCCACTGTATGGGGTGACCATAGTTTGGTTGTCAAAGAAATCAGGGGGGAATTTTAACGCGTAAACAATTAGTCTTTTAATCCTGTGCTGTGTTCAATTAGTGTGCAGTCCTCACTGGGCAACCTAAATGATATATATGTAAGACTGAAATGAAGCTACCCTAAATAATAAATTTATAATAATAGATTAAATATTCTTTTCTTTAGCTTTTTTAGCACGTGTGTGTGTGTGTGTGTGTATATATATATATATCTTTTAACTCCATTCATTTTCCATGGCTGTTCAGAGCTGACTGGGAATACAGGTGTTACAGATTTGAACAAAGTACATAAAAGTCAACAGGCGTGCACCGTTTAGCGTCCACGTTATGTTCTGGGAAAGAGGATGTTGACCAGAATGGATGTTAACCGGACATTACCATAGTCACATAGTAGTTTATTTTAAACAGTAACATTCATTAAAACACAATAACATTTAGTACAGTACTGCACTGTATAATACAGTCTGTCTAATCTTTATCTTTTATAAAATTTGAAACACTTAGCGAAAACGAAAAAGAAAGGAACAGTGTTGCTTACGGAGACTGCGATTCTCTTTTCGGTCAGCAGGTGTCACAAGAGTTCATAGTTTTCTGTCATTCAGACGTACATACAGCCTCGGAATTCGAACTTAATTTGTTCCGGAAGGCCAAATACCAATCAGTTCTGAAATTTATTGAAACATTTCATTTTCAAAGATCTGTAATGAATTCCTTGCATTAAATATGAGAAAAATGTAAAAGAGAAGCATTTCTGCTGGTGGTCTCGGAATTTTGCCCTCCATTGTATTGGATGACTAGATTTGGTATTCTTTGGTTCGGTTTAAGGCTGTTCAAACATTGATTTGTTCCAAGTCAGAATCGAATTTCCCCCTAAGAAGTCATGTCAATGGGATGAATCAGTTCCCGACCCCCAAATGATTTTGTTTTTAGGATTTATTAAAGTTTAAAAGCATGAATAAAGCAAAGGAACGTATTACAATATTAATAATAATCAATAAGACATGAAATACTTGAAATAATTCATTTTCTTTTGACTTTTGCATATGGTATTGGTGCAGCTCTGGACAGAACTGCTTCTGCAATGTCACAGCATTTACTTCTGTCCAGAGTTGCATTCATTTTTGAATTTTATTTGTATAGCCAGATAATCTTATTCCTTTCCACTGAGCTTCTTCGATGTCCTGACAAATAATAGATAAATACACAAGTTAAATGTTTACCATCTCTTAAATGACAGTTTCTTTTCAGCACCATATAAGAGTCCAATCATGCCTCCATTTTGCATTTTCGAAAACTTTTGACAATGTGAGTGAATAGTTGTATCTTTGAAAATACAGAAATGTCAGAATTGACTAGATTTGGTATGTTCCCCCTTTTGCTGTAATGACAGCAGAATGAGCATCTCGTGATGTTTGTTTCCTTAAGTGCCCCTGTAAAAGCTGGATGGGGTTTAGGACAGGTGAGTGTGGAGCAAAGTCTGTGACTTTGATCTCATTTGGTCTTCGTGTAGTTGTTTCAAAGCTTTGAGGTGTGTTTTGGGCTGTTACCCTGCTGCAGTATGAAACCTTTCATGAAGATCTAAACCAGAGGGTGTTGCATGTCTTTGTCTTTGTTAGGGCGAGACTGATTTTGTGAGGAAGTTTGTGAACCCTTTAGAATTTTCTAGATTTCTACATAAATATAACCTAAAACATCATCAGATTTTCACACAAGTCCTAAAAGTAGATAAAGAGAACCCAGTTACACAAATGAGACACAAATATTATACTTGGTCATTTATTTATTGAGAAAAACAATCCAATATTACATATGAGTGGCAAAAGTATGTGACCCTTTGCTTTCAGTATCTGGTGTGACCCCCCTGTGCAGCAATAACTGCAGCTAAACGTTTCCTGTAGCTGCTGATCAGTCCTGCACACCGGCTTGGAGGAATTTTAGCCCATTCCTCCGTTCAGAACAGCCTCAGCTCTGGGATGTTGGTGGGTTTCCTCACATTAGCTGCTCGCTTCAGGTCCTTCCACAACATTTCCATTGGATTAAGGTTAGGAACTTTGGCTTGGCCATTCCAAAACATGAACTTTATTCTTCTGTAACCATTCTTTGGTAGGAAACGGCTTGGTGTGCTTAGGGTCGTTGTCTTGCTGCATGACTCCACCTTCTCTTGAGATTCAGTTCATGGACAGATGTCCTGACATTTTCCTTTAGAATTCTCTGATATCATTCATAATTCATTGTTCCATCAAATGATGGTAAGCTGTCCTGCCCAGATGGCAGCAAAACAGGCCCAAACCATGATACTACTACCACCACCGCCATGTTTTCACAGATGGGATAAGGTTCTTATGCTGGGAATGCAGCGTTTTCCTTTCTCCAAACATAATGCTTTTCATTAAACCAAAAGAGTTCTATTTTGGTCCTCATCCATCCACAAAACATTCTTCCAATGGCCTTCTGGGCTCGTCCACGTGATCTTTAGCAAAACTGCAGACCAAGCAGCAATGGTTCCTTTTTGGAGAGCAGTGGCTTTCTCCTTGCAACCCTGCTGCCATGCCCCCACCATTGTTGTTCATGTTCTTCTGATGGTTGGACTCATGAACATTACATTAGCCATGTTGAGAGAGGCCTTCAGTTGCTTAGAAGTTACCACCCTGGGTCCTTTGGTGACCTCACCAACTATTACAACACACCCTTGCTCTTGGAGTGAATCTTTTGTTTGGTCGACCAACTCCTGGGGAGGGGTAACAGTGGTCTGGAATTCCTCCATTTGTACACAATCTGTCTGACTGTGGATTTGTGGAGTCCAAACTCTTTAGAGATGGTTTTGTAAACCTTGTCCCAGCCTGATGAGCATCAACAACTCTTTTTTATGAGCTCCTCAGAAATCCTTTCCTTTGTTCGTACCATGAATCACTTCAACAAACATGTGTTGTGAAGAGCAGACTTTGATAGATCCCTGTCCTTTAAATAAAACAGGGTGCCCACTCACACCTGATTGGCATCCCAGTGATTGAAAACACCTGACTCTAATTTCACCTTCAAGTTAACTGCTTACCCTAGAGGGTCACATACTTTTGCCACTCACTAATATGTAATTTTGGATCATTTTCCTCAATAAATAAATGACCAAGTATAATATTTGTGTCTCATTTGTTTAACTGGGTTCTTTTGATCTACTTTCAGGACTTGTGTGAAAATCTGATAATGTTTTAGGTCCTATTGATGCAGAAATATAGAATACTCTCCACTTTCTACATCTGAACCCATACCAAGCATTAATGATTAATAATTTTACTCTTCCATGTCATTAATTAAACAAGGGATTGATCAAAATGGCATGATGTTACGAAAGGTTTAAAAACGATATGAACATATATACAGTGAATAAAATAATTTATTCAATTCTTCTCACACTTTGAACAGAAAACGTAAAATTAGTAATAACGTTAGAACGCAACATAGGACCCTATTGCATCACATTTAGAAAACCTTTAATGACCAGTCATTAACATGTGCCAAAATAAGCTACGACAGAACAGGTCCTGCAGCACTTCTGGAAATAAAACCGTCGGCGCCTCTCGGTATCAAGAGTTGCGCCCCCTAGAGTTCAGAGAGTCTAGTGTTATTAAAGGGATAAAAAGGAATTCCTGGGTACGGGCAGTTTTTTTAGTTTTTTTTTTGTTCACATACTCGTCTTCTTTTTAGTTGGGGATGGAGAGAAGGCCGTTCTCATCGGCTGTATCCAAGATCTTACAGATCACCGGAGACTCGACCTGAATAGACAAAAAAAAAAAAAGAGTAATTCCCTCTTAATGCGTTTGTGCCTTAATTTGAAGAAGTTCAAAGCAAGTGAGCGAACGAGTGAGCCTCGGGTCTCACCCCAAGGATATACTGGCACGTCTGGGGTTCCAGCAGGTACACGACGACGGCGTGAGGGGACTCGGATTCCTTACACCTGGAAGCAAACGACAGAGTTGGCCCACATTCCCAGAAATTCTTCTTTGGACCAAGCGAAACGAAGACTCACTTGAGCTTGACGATGACCTGTCTCGGCTTCCCCGTGAGGTCGCAGACGTCCCCGTGCCCGTAGAAGTGGGACACCACCCTGGTGACACGTTCAGAGTCTTACACATTGGTACGCCAAGACAAACTGGTCAATCAGAAGGCCTGACTTAGAAAAGGGCTCTAGATGGCGTACTTTACTTTCTGGGAGCTGTCCTCTTTAAGGTGGTAGGCACGAGCGACGTTCTTCCTGGCCCACTCCAGATGCTCGGCGCGATTCCAGCTGCCCACCACTACGATGTTCTTCCCGTGCTCTTTATCCTAAAAATTTTTTTTAAAGTAGACCGACCACTGATGATATTTACCTCAGGCTGAAGCCAGCACAACTTAAATAAGGCTAAAAATGACTGATTATATTTTGTAGCGCCCCCTACTGTTTTAATTACAGGATTTCCACTAGCTTTGCGAGAACATTTTCATTCTTCCATGCAGATTTTATGGTGAGATATAATTCTCTTCCACCGGTTTTCTATCAGATTTAGGTCCGGACTCTTACTTTGCCTCTCTAGGACATTCGCCTTCCTATCCTTTAGGCACTTTGGCAGGATGTCCAGGGTGGTTGTCGTGCCGGAACGAGAAGCACCGGCCCGTCTTCGGCATTCTAGCAGCCATCCTTTAGTTATCCTCAAGAACTTGTAATTGATATCTTTCACTTTCCCTTCAATCCTGACCAATTGCCCCACTGAAGACAAACACGGCCGCAAAATGTTTCTGGACGCTGCTATCGGCACATAACGGTCGCTAGATGGCGCCAAATAGATTATAGAGTTACAAGATCGGCTTGCGTCCGTCCAAGGTGTCATTCGTTTCCGCGTTTATAATCAGTGTGGCGAGGATGTTAGAGTAGAACATTTTATTCGGATTATTTATTTATTTGTGGCAGCCATGCCTCAAAGGCTTACATTACGAACACGCAATAGCCTGGACTGCTGGAGAAGCAGGCTGTTTTAGTCCAGTAGTTTAGTTTTTAAATATTATAAATGGGCTATTCCGTGACTTGTTTCCACTCAAGCTTCATAAATGAAATAGGCTATAATTGATAGCTCTGTCTCAGAAATGCTATTGTGAACACTTTGAGCATACTGTACTTTCCACTTCCGAATAATGTTCTAAATCAATGGTTCCCAACCTTTTTTCCTTGGATCCCCCCCATACAAGTATCTAAGAAAAGCTATCAATGCCCCCCAAAAGGAAAAAAGTAATTCATTGCAAATTGCGTTTTGACACTCTCGGAGCAGGACAGGCTTCGTCGTTTGGGCTCACCTCGTGATACTGATGGACGTGTTTTCCGTAGCAGAACTCGTATTTCCACCAGCCCACGCCCTAAACGGAAGATCACAAGTTTTGCGACGGAATGAATCCGCGATCACAATTTAGCCACCGAGGGCCGAAACGTCTTACCCCGTGCAGACAGTAAGAGCCACTCAGGAACTCCTTGATGAGCTGCTCGTCAGTCAGCCGGGAGATATGGGTAGTGCCCACTGTGACCTGGCCGTGCCCACCGACTGCCAAAGGTTTGTGGGTAGAGGTTAAGGTGTCGTCCCGCACGGCCAGCGTTTCCTCCTGCGAGTACAGAGTCAGGGCAACAGAGACGGCTAAATACAAAAACAGTCGTCCTGGCTCACAGAC
Source organism: Ancistrus triradiatus (assembly GCA_025084515.1). Classification (NCBI taxonomy): domain Eukaryota; kingdom Metazoa; phylum Chordata; class Actinopteri; order Siluriformes; family Loricariidae; genus Ancistrus; species Ancistrus triradiatus. Next base: position 90,257 of record JAJAGP010002533.1, read on the forward strand.
CAACGCCTGAGATCGTAAGAATTGCGTTAGATAATAATCTGTCTTATATACATCTAATTCACGTCTGAATGACAGTAAACTAGTGAACCCTTGCGACACCTGCTGACAGATAAGAGAATTGCAGTCTGGAAGGACAGAACTGTATCGTTCTACTTTCTTTTCGGTAGATGTTAAGTTTCTTAAAAGATACAAAGATAAGAATTATTGTACTGTCCAGTACGGTACTGTATTAGCCCGACTTAAGATATTTCGACACTACGACGGGAATAAACCTAGAAACATATTCAGCAGAAACTCCGCGTACTCTGAATGTTGAGTGTTTATTATAAAATAAGCTTTGTGCTGATGATTTTGCCCGACTGTACGTTAGTAAGTGTTTTAAGCACGTCTAAGGAAGGCTGCGCTACGATAAATGCAGTATACCATTAACCTCCTTGGTTTATGATAATATAATATTTAAATAAACGTACGATGGAACGTATCCCCATCGTCAATCTATGACCACCAGTGCGGTACTAAATGTTTTCATTGTGTGTTTAATTAATAGTATCGTTTCAAATCAAACACTACGTGCAAAGTTTCTTAAAGTTTCGGAACGTGTAACCATCAGAGCGGCAGCAGTTCATCCGACGAATAAGGTGTCGCTCGTACCACGCCTTCGTTGGGAGGGCTGAAGTGCGGCCTGAGCTGTTCCTCCTGCTGCTGGTTCAGCTGCGAAAGGCTGTGGGGTCGCAGGGGCGAGCCCGCCAGCGCCTGGCATAGGATCTCGTTCACCGGCGAAGACTTGAACCTGCGGGCGAGTGGATTTGCAGTGAGGGAACGGAACGAGACAACAACAGAGCTGGTACGGCTTTGCCATCCAAGCAATTGGATTGCTCATGGACCCGACACTGGCGGCTCGGCAGGGGTGGGATTCGAACCCTGGACCCTCTTGGTCTGTAGTCCAGTACCTTAATCTCTTTCCACGACAGTCCCCTAATGCTTACTGCTGTACTGTTCCCAAATTCTGGCAATATTCAAGCAACGTCCATTCACTTTAACTACCGAGGTCTTAACAATTTAACAAATTAAAATAGAACTTGAGAACGAGGTCATGACAAAAACTGTCTGAGGTCACTGATCCTCTAGAGGGCACTGTTGCCTGTAGCTATCTGGGAGGGTTTCTGTAGGGAGTAGAAATAGGAAAATAAACAGAATGTTCCTATTGTAAGTAGTAACTCGCACTACCTGTATATTCTCTCTAATGTATGACTATATAAACTGTGGCTCACATTTAGTCGAGTCTCTGGTTCATCTGGCTGATCTTCCGTGTTGGTTTCGTAACGCTGGCTATCAATGCTAATCACTCGTGTATGTCCTGACGCATTCGCGGGTCGTTTGCTCACAGTTTTCTTGTGACAATAGCCCTTTATATTGACGTTACAGTAGCCTAGAAACAATGTGACCATGGTCACGTCCGGACACACCGTCCTCTCACCTGTAATTTTGGGATGAGCGCAGAGCAGCGGCGTGAGCACCACCCCACCGTACGTACTCGCACTGTCTTCACTTCTTCTGCGATGCGACAGGATCTCATGCTCTTGGCCTCCTGGTGGCAGCACGTACAGCACCGACGTGTTGCGAGGCTTGTTCGCGCCAGCTTCGCACGGCGTCCCGTTTGCCCATTCTCCATGGCGTAGTAAGGCGTGAAGCTGGCCCTCGACATTCTTGGTCGGGACCTGGAATTGTTTTCGCACGTTCACGTACAAGAGACACACGAGACGCTATGTGATGTCGGGCGGCGAGCGCCATTAGCGGTAGTGTCGTGGCACTCGAGTCCGTTCCGGGGTAAGGTGGACTCGGAAATCCGCATGAGGCAACGTTAACTATGAGCTACAGTTATTTTCTATCATTAGTGAATAGCAAACAACACAGTCAAAGAGAATAAATCAGTCCTTCTCTTCATGCCTAAATCAAATCTGCACTCTGATTGGGCTAACGGGAAAAACAAAACTTCCTGCGTTTTACTTGAATAGTCCTGAGTTTAAGATTGTAAGTGTGCCATTTTCAAACATTTTAAAATTGGAATCGAATGGAGGTTGTTGTTTATATTCAGCTGATTTTAGGACAATGGTGATTATGATTAAGTTTTTGAGAAATGAATTGAAACAGAATCATCATCATTTGCTGTCCAACATTACACTGCCTTAGTTTGATTAAGGACTATAATAATAATAAAATAATAATAATTTTAGGCATATACAAGTGGGGCAAAAAGTTATTTAGTCAGCCACGGATTGTGCAGTTCTCCCTACTTAGAAAGATGAGAGAGGGTCTGTAATTTTCATCATAGGTACACTTCAACTATGAGAGACAAAACATCTAGGAAATCACACTGTTAGGATTTTAAAATATTTTAATTGTAAATCATGTTGGAAATAAGTATGTTGCAATGACAGAGGTCATCAAACTTTTCCTGTAGGTCCTTCACCAGGTTGGCACACACTGTAGCTGGGTATTTGGCCCATTCCTCATGCAGATCTCCTCTAGGAGCAGTGATTTTTTTGGGGCAACATGGACTTTCAAACTCCCTCCACAAACTGTTCTATGGGGTTGAGGTCTGGGAGACTGGCTAGGCCACTCCAGGACCTTGAAATGCTTTTTACGGAGCCACTCATTCGTTGCCCGAGCGGTGTGTTTGGGATCATTGTCATGCTGGAAGACCCACCAGGTTTCCATCTTCATGCTCTCACTGATGGAAGGAGGTTTTGGCTTAAAATCTCCACGATACATGGCCCCGTTCATTCATTCTGCCCTTACCACGGATCAGTCGTCCTGTCCCCTTTTGCAGAAAAACAGCCCCAGAGCTTGATGTTTCCACCCCCATGCTTCACAGTAGGTATGGTGTTCTTGGGATGCGACTCAGCATTCTTCTTCCTCCAAAACACGTCGAGTTGAGTTTTTACCAAAAAGTTCTGTTTTGGTTTCATCTGACCACATGATATTCTCCCAATCCCTCTTCTGGATCATCCATATGCTCTCTGGCAACTTCAGACGGGCCTGGACATGTACTGGCCTTAAGCAGGGGGGACACGCCTGGTACTGCAGGATCTGAGTCCCTCTCGGCGTAGTGTGATACTGATGGTAGCCTTTGTACTTTGGTCCCAGCTCTCTGCAGCAGGTCATTCATCAGGTCCCTCCATTAGTTTCTGGTAGTTTTGCCTCACCGTTCTCTTCTCTTCATCATTTTGACCCACGGGAATGAGATCTTGCTTGGGGCCCCAGATCGAGGGAGATTATCAATGGTCCTTGTATGTTCTTCCATTTTCTTACAATTGCTCCCACAGTTGATTTATTCACACCAACCTGCTTGCCTATTGTAGATTCACTCTTCCCAGCCTGGTGCAGGTCTACAATTTTCTTCCTGGTGTCCTTCAACAGCCCTTTGGTCTTGGCCATGGTTGAGTTTGGAGTCTGACTGTTTGAGGCTGTGGACAGGTGTCTTTTATACAGATAACAAGGTCAAACAGGTGCTATTAATACAAGTAATGAGTGGAGGACAGAAAAGCTTCTTCTAGAAGAAGGTACAGGTCTGTGAGAGCCAGAAATCTTGCTTGTTTGTGGGTGACCAAATACTTATTTTCCGCCATGATTTACAATTAAATTATTTAAAAATCCTTCAATGTGACTTCCTGGATTTTTTTTCTCATTTGGTCTCTCATAGTTGAAGTGTAGCTATGATGAAAATTACAGACCTCTCTCACCTTTCTAAGTAGGAGAACTTGCACAGTCAGTGGCTGACTAAATACTTTTTTGCCCCACTGTATATAATTAAACGTAATGCTCCGTTACAAAATATGATGAAAGATAATCTTATTTATTAATTATAATACGTTATATAATGTACAACGAATGTATAGTGAATTACAAATGCATTACATTTTTCCCATTTTTGCTTTAAAAATCTTAATTGGTCACTCTTGGTCTCGTGGACTCAGCTCTTGGTCTACAACACTAGTCCCGGGAACAGTTATTTCTCATTCAGACTAGTTGGTGAAATATTCACGTACCTCTTTGCCGTGCTCCGATTCGTCCCTGGCAGCGCTCCCTGATTTTCCAGCTTCGGCTTCTGTTCGGAAGGCAAAAGGGGAAAAAAAACCCGCACATGATGAGCTCCAAAATTAACGGCACCCTGGGTACACCCGGAGGAAAAGGTCTCTGAAGAAGCGCCGGCTAATTAGCTGAAAATGTGACCCGTATTACAGAGGCGTCCTAATACTTCTACCCATGTAGTTTATTTTGGCAATGTTTTCCTGACGTCTTGAGAATTTATCTCTAAAGGAAAGCTGACATCCATGTCAGTGTGCCTTCAAGCTAATTAACCATTAAGCGTTTCTTCACTCTCCACCGGGGGTGCCAATCAATTTTGGAGCCGAAACAACATGAAACCGAGAAGCGCAAAACGAGAAACGTGTTCACGCTCCACCTGCCGTCAAATCCGTCGGTTTACTGATCGTGGCTCCCAGGTAGTACTCCTGAACTTTCAGCTTCTGGAGGTGCACAAAAAAGAGAAAGGAAGAAGAAAAAAGTTACATGTCTGCTTCCTTCCTTGGAATGTTTAATGGCTTACAAAGTTGAGTTGCATAACAGAAGGTCAGACAGACCTGGCCACTTTCTTTGTCCTCATGGTACTGCCTTACATGCTTGCCATGGCACACCTCGTAGGACCAGTAAGACTCAATCTGCGTTCAAGAACAAAGGGTTATGTTTATATATGACGAGGAGGTGAAATGGAACTGTGGATAAAAAGAACAATAAAAGCAGAAAGTGATGTAAGTCCGCTACAAAGATGGCGAAGCTACAATAGGGCATTTTGTTTACAATTTTAAACCTCAGTTTCTAGTCATTTCTTTCATTTGAACGGGTTCACAGGAGAAGGTAGCCTAGCGGATAAGGTCTAGGGTTCAAATCCCACCTCTGCCAAGCTGCCACTGTTGGGTCCTTGAGCAAGACCCTTAACCCACATGGGTTGTAAGACTGTACCAATTGGAAGTCGCTCTGGATAAGGAGCTATAAATGTAAATGAGAAGGATACAAAAAGATTTCAGAATTCGTCTTCATGGCTGGTCTTGTTCGGTCTGGGCGCGTGCCAACAATCTCTCGAGCTTTACACAAAGATGGCCTGCATTTCAAGGAATGAGCCTCTTCGGACAATATCCAAAGACTTGTTTGCACTTCTTCTTTATGGCACAAGGCTTTATGGTCAGATGCAAAATCCAAACACAGCACTCCACCCAAACACCGCGCCTACTGTGTAGCACTTATATTGGGCTGGTTTATCTTCAGTGACCAGACCAGATGCTGCCAATCACACCCATGGGCAGGTGGTCCACTCTGGTTCAACAACCCAAAACACAGCGGAGTGGCTCAAAGACAGAAACGTGGTGAACTGAACTGGTGCCTTTTTTGTATACATGACTCATGTAAGAACACTGACTATTGGGAAATGTAAAATGCATTTCTAAGGGTTATGGCGATTTTCTGTCGGCACTTTACAGACGAGGACCAAGACGTGCCAGAAACAGCAACGCTCTAAGAGTTAAGGAAGACCTTTTCAGTGCAAGAACGTCACACGTTTCACGAGGGCAGAGCTCCAGACCAAGACAACGACCCTAAGCAACTGAATTAAAGAACCTCTGTGTACTAGAGCGGCCAAGTCAAAGCCCAGCCCAGGCTGTTCACCCACAGGGTCCGACCTCTTAAGTATCACCAACAGTTCTACTCGACGTAGCCAGTAATGAGCTCACACTCGAGGAATAACTACACGAGTCATGTCTCAGAGAGTCAATACAAAGAGGAAAACAGACACTCACCCTGTAAGAGCAGCTGCTCTGTTTGAACAGTGGTGCGAGAAGAGCAGCCGGCCCGTGTCCTGTATACTGCCTTTCTTCATCCTGGTGGAAACGCATTTAGAAAACGCATGGAAATGAAGCGCGTACTGAGGATAACACAGAAAAGCTGAAGTGTATTTATGGGAACCCTAGAACTGGGAATTTTAGAACTATAGGTTTCGGCCGAAACTTGATTCACGATTCATTACACAGTGATTCCATTTCACAACAGCCCTTAGTGCTGATCTGCACTGTTTCTTGTGTTTTTTTGTTTTTTTTTACACCTACAGGACTGTAGTCTTGGTGCAAATTAGTCTCGATAGGTCCTAAAAAGGTTAGTTTGGTAATCGACAGCCAACCGAAAGCAAAACTGAATCTTCCAGAACACAGGCTGGAGTAAGTGTTTTGCTTTTGCTTTTCACTTTTAATCCACGACTCACTAAATGACATGAGATTCTTAAACACTTTATCACAAAATAAGCTTTGTGTTAATGACTTTAGCTCTATGATACAGCATAGACTATATTAAACTCTTATTATTTCTTATTTTAACTTGTATTATTTGTCATAAATCCTAAGTCAGGGAGCCCCTGTATAACACAACTGCATTAATACATATAGTGGGGCAAAAAAGTATTTAGTCAGCCACTGATTGTGCAAGTTCTCCTACTTAGAAAGATGAGAGAGGTCTGTAATTTTCATCATAGGTACACTTCAACTATGAGAGACTATATGAGGGGAAAAAAATCCAGGAAATCACATTGTAGGATTTTTAAAGAATTTAATTGTAAATTATGGTGGAAAATAAGTATTTGGTCACCCACAAACAAGCAAGATTTCTGGCTCTCATAGTTGGTGTACCTATGATGAAAATTACAGACCTCTCTCGTCTTTCTAAGTAGGAGAACTTGCACAATCAGTGGCTGACTAAATACTTTTTGCCCCACTGTATAATGCCTTATACAGTGTGGGTTATCTTTCTAATTCCAAGTTGCAACTAGAACGTGGAAAAGATCAGGGACACAAGACAGAAAGGAGACACAACAAGAAGCTCGCCCGGACCGGCGGATTTTCAGGTGCTTTTTGCTCATTGGTTATAGCAATGGATTCAAACATTTTCAGAAGCAAAATGAGATTTAGGGCGTCAAAATCCGGGACTGATGAAGCTTAACGTCGAGCTGGATTAGAGAGTAAAGTGAAGGTTGGTCTCTGAACCACAGGCTCAGAAATCAGCTCGAGAGGGAGTGAGATGCAGGCAAGGCGAGAAGAAGCAACACTGCTCAGCGCAAACCTTTCACTTTCAGTTTTCGGCTTTCAGTCTGCGTTTCGGTTTCGTCCAAAACTGTCAGGACTGAACTGAACCCGAAAACCGTACTCATTTTCATCTTGAGTTCATTGCTAGAAATAACAATCACGACTATCCACAACAAGTCAACATCACAGTAAATATTATTCTATTATTATAATATTATTAACCCATAACTCACCTCATCATCACTGGACACTGACGGTAAGAGGCACTTGTATTTCTCTTTCTCTGCTGTTGTCATAATAAGAAAGTCTTCTTCTCTGTACAGGGCTCCAGAGGTGGGCTGTAGAGTAAAGAGCAGCGATAAGAAAACACGCCTCCAGATACAACAGGGCCAACAATTCGCACCTCATAAGATAAATCACATGTAAGGGAACACTACGCGAGACCTTCACTGGACTGAAACCTGCCCAGATATCTAAGGGCTATAATGGACTTGCATGCCTCAGACCTGAGACGTTCCAGACCCAAAACTTGGACTCACTCATCAAAGAGCTGGGACTCGAATCGGATTCATGAGGTATGGACTCCGCACTCGACTCAAGTTTGTCTCAGGCTGGGGCGCCAGAGACCCGACTCGACTCGGATCATGTTGTACAGAATCCAGACTCGACTCAGACTTGTGGTGTATAGACTCCAGACTCAAGACGTTGACTCCGAGACCTGAGACTTGAGTCGATGCGGACTCTTGGGCCAGACACCCACGACTCAATTACACTTGCATGCCAGGGACCCAACACTCCCATCGGACCCACGCTGTATAGACTACAGACTCGACTCGGACTCCTAAGCCAGAGACCCAAGATTCAACTCCACTCAGACTTGTCTCACACACCAGAGACCCGAGTCGAGACTTGATGCGGACTTGGACTAGACACCAAAGACTTGATTTTGTTTTAAGAATCAAGTCCCAGAGACCCAAGACTCAACTCGGACTCATGTCCCAGAGACTCGACTCGACGTGGACTCATGCGCTAGGGACCCAAGATTCACTTCGGACTCGTGCTGTATAGATTCCAGACTCAACTGGGACTCATAAGATACTTGGACTCGACTTGTGGACCAGTGACCCGAGACTCACCTAGGGCTCGTACTGTATAGACTCGACTCAACTCACAAGTCAGAGACCCAAGAATCAACTCTACACGGACTCAACTTGTGTGCCAAAGACACGAGACTCAACTTGATGCAGACTCTTGGGCTAGAGACCCAAGACTCAACTTGGACTGGACTTGCCCGCCAGAGAACTGATACTCGACTCGATGCGAACTTCTGGGCTAGAGACCCGAGACTCGACTCGACTTGGACTCTCAAGCAAGAGACCCAAGACTGGGCTAGAGACCCGAGACTCGCCTCACACTCACGGGCCAGAGACTCATGACTTGACTTGGACTCTCGAGGAAGAGACCCAAGACTGGGCTAAAGACCCGAGACTCGACTCGGACTTGACTCGCGTACCAGGGACCTGAGACTCATCTCGGGCTCGCACTGTACGAACTCCAGACTCGACTCGGACTCATAAGCCAAGGACTCGAGGCTTGCAGGTGGACCAGCTGAGCCCAACAGAACCACGTCACTAACTTAACGTAACGTACGTTAATTACGCATGACACAGACCCAAGTACGCAGGTATAAGCTGTCAGTGAGCAGTTGGTGGTTTGAGTCGGTTTACCAGGGTATAATGCTCTCCGGGCCAGTTGATTTTGAAGGGGATCTCATCGGTGAATGAAGGCGTAGCTCCGCGCTGTGCAGAAGCTCCAGCGCACACCAAACACAGCAGCAGCTCTGCGTAACACAGCAGATAAAAGCGGACAGCGCGCATCGCCCCGGCTACACGCGATATCCGGCCTGCTAAAGCGACATGAGACACAGCTAAGAGGAAAAAGCAAACAGATCCAACATTAGCGCACGGTCACCGGTTACTGCTTCTCTAGCGCTATGTTACCCAGAGCTTCCGCAAACACGAAGCCTACTAGTGTTTTGCCACGTCCATTTCCGGTGTAACGAAAGCGATTGACGCTGTCAAAACATGCTCTCAAATGCGCACGCGCAAACCTTTTGTTGGCAAGGTTACCAGAGCATGAATGAAACAAGAGTGAGACGCGTAATAAGTATTTTTTATTCTAAAACACAACAAGTATTATAACGTTATTTCCATACTACATGACAATAGTTTACATTGAATAATTGTGTATTTATAATGAAGTAAACACGCAAACGGAGAGCTTTTACATCATATAAAATGGATAGTCCCGGTTCTGAAATCTGATTGGCTGAGCCGTTCTCGGAGCCTCGAGTAAAACAGACTGATGCGCGCGCACGTGTAACCGTCAGTTGAGTAGGGTATCAATGCGCCGTGTTGTTAAATGGATAAAATCGTTAGTCATGGTCGGTACTGCGGTTTCAAGCACGTTACAGTATGAACCTTTTGGGGTCACTTTTAATTCATTTTGTCGGTTGACAATGAATTAATTGTAATATATAATAAATTATGAAGGAGAAATGCGAAGTCTTTGAGGTTAACGATCTGAAATAAACACGAATGAGGAGGGGACTGTCCACTAAACTGACCAAGTGCAGTTTGCCGGTTTCAATGGTGGTGCTGAAAAAAAACATTTGTTTTTTGCATTTGTTGACTTTAATTTAGCACCAAAACGAAGTTATTCATAAATGAAGAACGGTAAAAGCAATTCCTGATTTCCAGCAGGTTGTTTGCTTTCATACAGGACTGAACAAGGTAGGGACTACATTACTCTGCGGAGGAATTACTTATTTATGAATGTTATTCATAATACAGTTACTTTATTTACAATACTTTAGTGTTGTATGACTTACAATATTTAAAATAAATTCCAGTGGAGTTTTGTAGCAGAAAAAGACGTTTACGTGTGTGTTGGAGTGTGGAGGCTATCTACAAAAGGGGGGCACTTTAGAAAAAGTTGAGAACCACTGTGTTAGGGGATTACTTCACTGTTTTCAACTATATTATTTAACAAAATGACACTGAGGACCTCAGAAAAAAGACAATACCCTGTCAAAATCCTTACCTATAAATTAAATCTATTTTTTCCAGCTACTATCTCTCTGCGTACTATTCGGAGCGTTATTAAGAAGCGGGAAGTGTATGGCACCACCAACAGCTTGCCTATATTGGGCCGCCACTCCAAACTGGATGGCCGATCCAGGAGGATATTGATTGGGGAAGCTGGCAAGTTTGTAGGTCTTTGTGGCTGAGATTGGACGGTCTGTGCTTGTGACAACAATCTCACGAGCTTTACCCTGAAAAGGATGTCTGGTCAGATTAGACAGTGTAAGAATGTCTGGACTCATGTCGCAATTCAGGTTAATTATTTGAACCGTAATTAAGGTTAATTATGTTCAAATATTCATGTGTCCATGCCAGCAGATTGTCTTACTCGTCACGCATACATTGAAACACGACGTCATTTTAACTATTAAAGGCATTGTATTAACATTTAAACACGACGGTTAAATGACTTAAAGCCTTATTGGTCTTCATCCTTACCTGCCCCCCTAACATCCTCACGTCCTCTGATAGGAGGCTACTCACTGTTCCTTATTATAGTACTTTGTTGCCCCAAACGGTCCATGACTGTACGAGTTTTTCCCCCTTCAAGTCTCTTCTGAAGACGGTTCTTTCAAACAGTTATTCTGTCCTTATTGGGTTTTGTGCTTAATTAGTAATATTGGCAGATCTGCTTGTTGAAACACGACCTTGACTTTGTGAAAGGCGTTCTATACAGTAAATACTGATTATTTATTGTTATCAGTGATTCATTTCAAATGGGCAGAAGGAACGAACGTAATAGAAGACAGGCAGTAGAAAGAAAAGGCTGTATTACTTTAGAGAAGAGCAAGAGATGATAATAATAATACATCATGAATTTAATTGGAAATATCATTTCTTGACAAGTTTTGTGCCTCTGAAGTCTCCAGGGGAAAGGGGGTTCTTCTGGGGCTGCAGCCCCCCTAGCTTCAACTCTATAGCAATTTGAATGTGTGATTAAAACATAATAGTGCAAAACAAAACATATGGTTGAAAGTGCAGGTTAAAATTACATGAAAAAGTGCGGTAGGTTGCATATTTATTTATTTATTTATTGGGTAAACAGGAACACTTTAGAGACCCCGATTTGCCTCAGTGCGTGTCTTTAGGTATGTGCAAGGAAACTGAAGAACCCGAAATATACATGCATACGGTACTGTGCAAAAGTCTTAGGCCACCATTAGATTGACTGTATGTAATTATTTCTCAGTGCCTTTACTAGAATAAAACCAGAAAATACAGGAAACTTGTATGCAGTATTAAAAAAATGGAAAACAATCAGAAAAAAACACATTTTATAGGTTACAAGTGTTTAGTGTGACCTCCCCTTACAATTAAACAAGTGGGTTGCTGAGTTTATTCTTCTGTAAAAGAAGCTTGATCAGTAATGGTCCTTGTGGAAGGGTAGCAGCCAAGAAACCACTTTGAACACGGTGACATGCCAAAGCTCACAAGGACTGGAATGAAAATCAGTCGAACAAGAGCTGTAATCATGGAGTGACCAAACCCAGTTTGAAATTTTTGGGTTCTTGAAACAACAAATCTAGTGGCGGCCCAAGACTTTTGCACAGTACTGTAAGTTTCAGGACGCCTTGGCCATAATGAGTATGCTCATGAGAAAGACCATGATGAAGAAGACCCACATGAAAAACCTGTCCATCACCTTGGCGACCTTCTTCCACTCGGCCCCTTTGGCCTGGTGTGATCGTTGCTCTCTGAAGCAGTTGGCAATGTACTCGATGTTCTGCACTATTTTCTGGTGCTGAGAGCAGACGCACGTGCCCTCCGCTACCATGGCTAGTTTCCTGTAGTCGTCCGTAGTGAAAGGTTTGCTGTAGCCGTTGCTGTGCTGGTAGACAGTACTGAAACCGTTGACGTGTTCGTAGGCGTATCCCTTGAGTTTATCGGGGATCGACAGATCGCTTTGCTTCAGTTTCTCCTCCGTCAGGTGGACAGCGCTGCCGTTTCGCCCAATATGGTGCACATACTTGGGTCTATGTTTTTTCTGCCTCGGTAGTCCGCCGTACTGGTACTCTTTGCCACAGTTAGAGTCGTGCTTGTGATTGCTGTAAAGTCCGTCGCCAAAGTAGGCATCATTTTCCAGACCGTCCAATGGGTCCCCGCCAAATGTTGGGCCGGGTTCACTCTCAGCAGTAGTGCAGTTCTCGCCCACCTCGTACACAAAGAAGATCTTGGCCATGTAGTCGATGATCAGGACTTTGGCCCAGTGGGGCACCGGCTTGGCCTCGGCACCGCAAAAGTGAATGTTCATTATGAAGATGGTCAAGGACGTGGAGGCTGTAATCATCGTCATTGTTGCTATGTAGTACTTACCTGCAACGCAACGACAGGCAGCAAGTTAGCGCATCAACGAGGGACTCATTGCATTCATACTATAACTTCATGACAAGACACATCATTGGTTCTAGAGACATCTACTGGATGTAGGGTCATTGTCATGCTTCAAGCTGAACCACTTGCCCATCAGCTGTCTAGTAGAGGGCTACAGGGTTTCCTCTTGAATATGGGTGTGCTTACCACTTGGGATACCTTCAATCCTGACCCACTGCACAATCCCCACATCCCATAACGTAACGTTTACACTTCACAGTAAGCAGTCCAAAACGTCCAACTAAAAAAAAACTTTTACCACCTGGCTCTAGAACTGCAAACCAGACTTTTTTCTTCTTTTTCAGAACAGGCTTCTTGCCACCTTATCATGCCAGCTTTGTGTAAAACTTGTGAGATTGTTGGCACACGCACAGACCGACCAATCTCAGTTGCCACTGACCTCTTGGTTGCTTCCCTGATCGATATCATATCGACTCGGTCATCCAGTTTGGAGGGACAGCCCAATGCAGGCGAGGTGTTGGTGGTCTTATTAATTATGTGTTCATTAAGTACGAATGGGTATGTCTCAGGGAGAGGAGGCCGTCTGGGGGATCATACCCCAGTGCTGCCTACAGTGAACCGGACCCATCCAATTCATATGTTCGCCCTTAATAGCCACGACCTAAGACGTCTAAAAAGAAGGTCTAGATATTATATACCCGTCCCACACTTACCAATAAGTGGCACACTCTCCGAGGGGGGCATGCTCTCGGCCACCATCATCTGAAAGACGGTGAGAGCCAGAAGCACGGTGACCCCGAGCGAGACCTTCTCCCCGGAGTCAGCGGGGAGGTAGAAACCGAGTGGCGCCAGGAAGGAGATGAGGAAGCAGGGCAGGAGCAGGTTGTAGATGTAGAAGGAGGAGCGGCGTTTGAGCAGCACCGTGTAGGTTATGTCCGGGTACGGGTCCGAGCAGCAGCCGTACATGATCACGTTCCGGACAGCCGGCATCCCGTGGCACTCCCATTCGACGTTCTCCACAAAGTCGGACAGGTCGCCGCTGTCCATTCCGCCCATGTTGATGTCCACCTGCGGACACGGCGCGACAAACATCACGTTTATCATTAGCAGCAGGCAAAACAGTTACTTGGCCTTATCTTACCTGGTTGCCGTTGTAGGTCCAGGACCCGAATGTGAGCTTACACTGCTGGCTGTCAAAAGGAAAGTAAGAGACATCCACCACGCAGGTGCTTTTTGTGATTGCAGGGGCGTCCCACGTGATCTCGCCCGTGTACCGTAGCACCACGTTGGTGTCAGGGGGCCCTGACGAGTCTTCTTCATCAGCACTGAGAAAGAGAGTGGGCTTAATATTTTTATATGTGTAGTTCCCTTATTATTGTCTTTTATTATAGCAGGTTTTTTTCCCAGGTGTTGAAATGAATCAAATACAAACACAATAAGTCTGGGGATGCCTGGGTGGGTAGCTAAAATTGCCTGCGTTACTTGTTGTACAGGACGATGTCAGGCCTCCAGACAAGGTCACTGGGTATGCGGATGACCTCCAGCCCGTCGTATTCGTCTTTGTCCCAGCGCAAGTATGCGTCGTGCCAGATCTGTCGCACCCACAGGTACGTGGTCAGCACCTGATTTCTTTCATCCTAGCAGCAAAAAATGCAGAGATTTTGCACCCAGGTGATTCCTGGTCATTCTTGCTCATTTCCAGTTCCTGACCCGTATATGTCATTATGGGCTCCTGGTCCTTTGAGGCCGTTACTGACCTTTCCTGATCATTATTAGTTCCTGAGTCTTCCTGGTCCTTTGATGTTTGACCATTCATGGCCATTATGGATGCCTGACCCTTGCTGCTCTTACAGGTTCCTCACCCTTATTTGTCATTACCACTGCTGGTCATTTGATGTTTGACTGTTCCTGGTTATTATGGGTGCCTGACTCTTCATGGTCATTACAAGTATCTGACCATTCCTGGTAATTACCAATGCCAGATCCTTCCTGGTAACTACAGGTCATTACTGGTTCTTACCGGTCATTATGGGCTCATGACTCTTCAGGTCATTACAGGATCCCACCCTTATTGGCCATTACTGGTGCCTGACCCTTCCTGATCATTACTGCCACATGATCCTTCCTGGTCATTACAAGCTCCTGACTCTACTTGGTCATTATGGCCTCCTGATCCTTCCTGGTCATTACAGGCTCCTTATTGGTCATTACTGGTGCCTGACCCCTTCCTAGTTACTACAGTCTCCTGACCCTTACTGGAAGTTACAGATGCCTGACCTTTTCTGGTCATTATGGGCTCCTGACCCTTCTTGGACATTACGGGTGCCTGACGTTTCCTGCTCATTATGGGCTCTTGACCCTTCCTGGTCATTACCAGTGCTGGATCCTTCCTGGTAATTACAGGCTCCTGAACCTTACTGGACCTTACGGATGACCTTTGCTGGTCATTACAGGCTCCTGAACCTTACAGATGACCTTTGCTGGTCATTATGGGCTACTGAACCTTACTGGACCTTACAGATGACCTTTGCTGGTCATCACAGGCTCCTGAACCTTACTGGACCTTACAGATGACCTTTGCTGGTCATTACAGGCTCCTGAACCTTACTGGACCTTACAGATGACCTTTACTGGTCATTATGGGCTCCTGACCCTTCCTGGACATTATGGGTGCCTGACTTTTCCTGTTCATTATGGGCTCTTGACCCTTCTCGGTCATTACCAATGCCGGATCCTTCCTGATAATTACAGGCTCCTGAACCTTACTGGACCTTACGGATGACCTTTGCTGGTCATTATGGGCTCCTGGCCTTCCCTGGACATTACAGGCACCTGAATGTTCCTGGTCATTACAGGCTCCTGATCCTTACTGCACCTTACAAATGCCTGACCTTTCCTGATCATTATGGGCTCCTGACCCTTCCTGGTCATTACAGGCACCTGTATATTATTCGCTCTGGAAATGCTAAACCACTACCCTGCAGGGGTTGAAATAACTTTTGTATTGCATTTAAACTGAAGATCTGCTACCAAGATAAAGACTGCCATCGGGTCGTCAATGCACCGCTGGCCTAGAAAAAATCAAGTACTGATTTAATGATAAAACTACAAAGGCCAGTGCATGAATAGAGGATGTGGCTGAGGACATAACCCTTCAGTTTTTGTGTGGTTTTGGCACTGAAGCCACAGGAACTTGCTATAGCAAATCTAAACACCAACCACAAGAAGTATGGTGTGGGTGGTGACTTTGTGTGCCATACTTCCCTTGGCCTCAATATCGGCGGAAACGATTTCTCACCAGGTCAGCTCCGTGCAATCGCCCATGCGGTCTACTGTCTACTTACCATGTCTTTGATCTGCGAAAGCGTGATCTGCAGCGTGACGTTGAGAGCCTTGTCGGTGTCTCCTACAGGCCGTAGAGCTTTGGAGTAGTTCTCCATCAGGTCGTTCAGCAGTTTTTGGGCGTAGCGACCCTGAGCGGAGAGCACAGCTGCAAGGGGGAGACGGAAGTGTGTTCTCGGTAACAATGGGTGGTAGGGCCAAAGGGGAACAGGATCATCCCAAACTTTACCAAAACAGCACATAGTTAAATACCAGTGTTGTCAAATGATTCGAATATATTTGCTTGCTCATATATGACATTAAGGATTTTTTCCTTTAAAAAGCACTACACAGCCATGCGATTGGAGAGTAGAAGCTTCAGCAGAATGCATGTATTCATTTTAAATAATTTAATAGACACATAAAAACACAACAGCCTTTACCAGAACAATACATTTGTGATCCGAAGTAGGCTTTTCATTTCATTAGGCACTTTTAATTTCGCAGTAACCTCGCTCCGTCATTATATTCAATTGCAGACAGTATGAACCTGAGATATTTTATGTGTTTGTTTGTTCGGTAGACTTCATTTCACTTCTTAATAAACATCCATTCCTGAATTTCAGGCCTGCAACACATTTTTAAAAAAAGTTGGGACGGAGGCATTTTAAGGCTAGTAATGAGATGAAAAAAACTAAATGAAGATGTGATTTCAAAAGGTGATTATAGCCATGACTTGGTACAAAAGCAGCATCCACGAAAGGCTGAGTCTTTGAGGAGTAAAGATGGGCAGAGGATCTCCAGTATGTCAACGAATGCACGAGAAAATTATGGAAATGTTTAAAAACAATGTTCTTTAAAGAAAGACTGGAAGGGATTCACATAGTTCTCCCTCTACAGTGCATAATATCATTAAACAATTCAAGGAATCTGGAGGAATTTCAGTGCGTAAAGGGTAAGGGCACAAGCCTAAACTGAAGAGGCTTGATCAAGAACCATCATTCATCAATAGCTGATGGAACCACATGGGCAAGGGATTACTTTATCAAACCTCTATCAAGCTCTACAATACATAGTTACATTCACAAATGCCACTTAAAACGTTACTGTGCTAAAAAGATGTTAACCGGCGTCTCTGGGATCACACAGTGGAAAAATGTATTGTGGTCTGACCATTCAGTATTTCAGATCTTTTTTTTTTTTTTTGAAGAAATAGACGCTGTGCGCTCGGGACCAAAAATGACCATCCAGAAGCCATGGTCTATCATGGTATGGGGTCGAGTTAGCACCCTTTGAAAAGGTCATTTACACTTCTGTGATGCAGCATTAATGCAGAAAAGTACATCGAGATCTTAGAGCAACATAAATTCCTTCAAGACGACATCTGTCACAGGGACACCCATGCATTTATCAACAAATCAGGAAAAGTTGGGACGGAAATGTGAGTCCCTTTCAGTCTTTCTTTGAGGAACATTGTTTTTAAGGGTTTCAGTTATTTTCTCACGCATTTATTGACAAACTGGAGATCCCTTGCCCATCTTTGTTCCTCAAAGACTCAACCTTTCATGAATATTGCTTGTGTACCAAATCATAATTACAATCACCCGCTGACATCACATCATAATTAAATTCTTTACCTCGATACTAGCCCTAAATTGTCCCAACTTTTTTTTTTTTATGTGTTGCAAGTCTGACTTGTACTCATTCAGCTTTTCCTGAGTACAAATGCTGTGTGTGTACGGCTCACCCTGCGTTGCGTATAATACACGTACTATGCAGTACTCACCCTGCAGCCACAGACTAACGAGAAGCCCACGAACCCAGACCTTCATCTTCCTTCAGTGCTACAACAGGCAGAAAGGCTGAAAGCACTAAATGCCGTGCCCGCTCTCTATTTGGTGCCTCAGATGGGGCAACATAACTAAAAGACACACAAAAAAGGTCCCTCTGTGGCTTAGGCTATGTACAGTGCTGAAGGCCTGAATGCTAATACCCCCGTGGCTGTGGAACAGGACCTGGGGTATCACATAGCACACACACACATGCACACGTACACACAGTGTGTAAGTAACTGAGGAAACCAGATGTAATCTAGCACCAAGAACTGGGTCGTGGGGTTGTTGGGGGGATTAACACCCTGGCTTGTGTTTGTTTGTTTTTTCTTCCTGTACATTTCAATAAGACCCTCAGGGTTCAGGCTCTAAACTAAATGAGACAGTCTGGAATTTAAAACAAAGTCAAATACTACATTTGAATGAACGACATGTCAGTTTATGGCGTAACTTAAAGCCAGGGGCCGCCTAAATATCCTGCTGATGGCGATGACTAGAGTATACAGTTCTTCTGAAAACCCTTTCGAAAAAAATTGCTTAAACATCAGCCTACTCGTTTCACAAAACCCATGTGTTCTACGCACGCATACACCGAGCTTAAAAGCATCTGAGCTGACGAGAGAACGAGACAGGAAGTGGTTCTTCTCAAGGCCTCATGCTCTTCCACCTCATTTACTCGCAGCCTCTCGCTGCCTCGCCTTCCTTTTCGAACATAAATACGAGAGTTTGGCTCCTCTAACGACGCTCGATCGGTTGCCGAACTACATTTCCCATGATTCAGTCGCCTGTAAGCCTTTCATTTGCCGTTCTCAACAATGTCCGATCTACCATGTGCTTATAAACAACTACAACTAATAGACTAAGCAGAAATGTCTAGTAGTTCTGCTTAAATGTTGACCTAAAACATTGTCAGTTCTAAAAGAAAGTAAAAAAAAAGTCAGGACTTTGACTTGGCCAGTCCAGAACATTAACTTTATTCGTATGTTTAAGCAATTCAGTTCACGGACACACACCCTGACATTTCCCTTTACAATTCATAGTTCCATCAATGATGGCAAGCCGTCCTGCCCAGCTGCAGCAAAACAGGCCCAAACCATGATACTACCACCACCATGTTTCACAGATGGGATACGGTTCTTGTGCTAAAATGCAGTTTTCTTTCTCCAGACCTAACACTTGTCATTTAAAGCAGCACTTTCTGTTTTGGTGTCTTATCTGTTCGCAAAGCTTTGTCCACATGGTCTTTAGGAAATGCAGGCGGACAGTAATATTCTTTTTGGACAGCAATTGCTTGTCATCAGCGGCCCAAACGGACCAAATAGTTACTTTTTAAACCTTTTAACCCCACTTTTCTTGGTCAGGGCTGTGAGGTTGTAAGTTGCTCGCGCTCCCACATTTAAGGCAACACCTGCAATGTGGCTCGGAGGCCGTGGTTCAAGCGCAAAACACACAATGGCTACGTTGCGAAATATCTCTCTCAGACTTTGTTCTGCTAACAGCGCCACCAGAGCCCGCTTGCTTTCCCTCCGCCGTTGGCAGGTGCCGATATCGTAAGAGTACGGCGATGGCTCTGCACTCGCATGCCCTGCATCCGCTTGGATGCGTAACGCAGACGTATCTGAACTCATCAGGCACGATCTTACTGCTCAACCGTCACTCTTAAAGACAGACTCTGCAAGCCTGCGCGAGCTCGCGACGGCTGCGTATGTGAACGAGTGCTCGTGTGGTGAGAACTCTCTGCAGGTGTTTCCTGTTGGTGAGAGAATGACAGAGAGAGAGAGAGAAACAGAGAGAGGGAGGCAGACAGATGCTTGCGGTAGACCCTGTGTTTCTCAGACCACAGCGCGCTCTAATCAGAGAGACAAAACTGACCTGGACACACATCGTCAGGTTTCATTTCACATGACCTTTTCAGACC